>PITA01011074.1:0-68579 GCA_004023965.1 Spilogale gracilis
CCAATGTTCATCGCAGCAATGGCCACAATCGCCAAACTGTGGAAAGAGCCAAGGTGCCCATCAACAGATGAATGGATAAAGAAGATGTGGTACATATATACAATGGAATACTATGCCTCCATCAGAAAGGATGAATATCCAACTTTTGTAGCAACATGTACTGGACTGGAAGAGATTATGCTGAGTGAAATAAGCCAAGTAGAGAAAGTCAATTATCACATGGTTTCACTTACTTGCGATGCATGAGGGGTAACCTGGAGGACAGTGGGAGAAGGAAAGTAAATGGGAAGTAGGGTAATCCAGGGAAAGAAACGAAACAACAGAGACTTTGGACACAGAAACAAACTGAGGGACTTGGAGGGAGGGGTGTGGAGGGATGGGAAAGCCTGGTGGTGGGTACTGGGGACACCTAAAGCGTGGAGCAGTGGGTGTGGGGAATGGGGAATGAATCTTGGAACACTGGAAAAAAAAATTTAAGTAACAATAAAAAAAAAAAAACCCACATGACCAGTCTGAGTTAAATTGTTAATGACTGACAATTGAATGACTTTTGATTCCTGATGTGTTAGTCTCCCACACATGACTTCTGCTAGAGATTTTTAGCGGCTTAATCAAAAGGTAGAATAAATATTAAGTACTAAACAAAGGAAACCATTATAAAATGCTAACCCACACCATGCCTTAAAATGAAGGTCTCATCGCTAAGAAGCTTGAGATCCTTAAGAAATAGATTTCATATTTCAAAGAAATAAACAGGACACACAGTGCTTCAGACTTTAATTTCATGCTAGTGATTTTTGATAGCAGCTGTTGTTAATAAGGGAGGAGTATATTTGTCAAAGTGGCTAATCATCTTGTACTTAAAAAAAAAAAAAAAAAAAAACAGAATGTAACAGGAATTTGGAAATCTGCCCAGTATGCTTTTTGAGAAATGGACAGCAATGGTTGACATTTCTTTTTTTTGTGCCTCTTCCTGATGCTCCTGCACAGGGACACACCCTGTCCATTCTCAGGATGAATCTGAAGATGGTGTTGTCTAATACTTTAATGAAATAGAAATGTGTTGTCTCCAAACTGCACTGAAGGAGAATCAAGTGAGGTAACCATAAATTATTACCAGCTGCTCTTTTCAACTTGCTCTTTAAGAATACCAGTTTCTTTTATTTGTGCCTTAAAATTCTTTCCTCTGTGTTAAGAGGAAAAAAAAAAAGGAAAGAAAGAGGAAGAGAGGAAGAAAAGGAGGGAGAAAATGAGAGAAGGAATGCCCTAGCTCTTTACTGATAAACAGTTCTGCATCTTTGAGATGTCAACATTTAAAAAAAATATTTTATGTATTTATTTGAGAGAGAGGGAGAGAGAGAGCACACATCAGGGGCAGAGGGATAGGGAGAAGCAGACTCTCCTACCAAGCAAGAAGCCCAGCTCGGGCTCAATTCCAGGACTCCGGGATCATGACCTGAGCTAAAGGCAGATGCTTAACTGACTGAGCCATGCAGGTGTCCTGAGACGAAATGAAAGCTTCTTGGAATATTTATTTTTCTTCCCAAGATTTAACTAACAAGAGCCTTGATTGGCAGTATTTGCTTACTTTATTTCCCACATATTTTTCAATAATTATGTACATATTTCCATGTTTCATTTTATCCTTTTGTGTGGCTATTGTAACTATTATGAGTCATAATAAGAGCAACAGAAACAGAGCTGAGGTCTGTTTAGGCTTTACAGTATTTGAGATTATATACTACATATCTATAGTTGTATCATCTTTAGCAGATGGGCAGTGCTCATCAATCTATACAGCCCCCAGTGCAGTCTCTCTTACATTCTACATTATGGAACACCAGACTTAAATAATGTGAACAGCAAATGGTAGATAATTAATAATATGTCTTAGGTAGTTCTGTGAGTTTCCTCCTTCTGTCACCTGGGTGGTACATTTCACATAAATGTATGTGACTAAGTGTTTGGAGTATTTGTTTTTTGGTAATACACGTGTGCATTTGTCAGTATTTTCACAAATATCTGAGAGGGAAGCAGAGATGAGGGTTGGACACTGTATAACTTAACATTTCTCACTTTTCACATACTTGGAAATTTCTCTTAAGATCAGTGTGTTTCTTCAGGGAAATTAGTTATATGGACTATTTCTGGGGGATATATACCATTCTGTATTACTCAAGATGATCTGAAATGTTAAGCACCTTTACCACAAAATTTCAGAAAAAAGACGACAGAAATACTAGGTAACATATATATTATTAATTAAATATGTACAACAGGAAGTCCATTTTTTTTACCAGCTTCTGCTTCCCAAGTATTCCTGAAAGATCCCAGGAAGGGCTTTCTTGTCTCACAAATACACCCTGACTTGCCATCCAGGCCCACTGCTGATTTGGGTCTGCTGCTCTGTTCTTCTGCAAGTCAAAGTTCATTACTGTCAGCCACTGAAACCTCCTCTTGTACCACTTCACCACAGAGATCCCAGGTACTTCATTCAAATCCCCACAGTGCTATCTTAAGACCAGGTTATAATCTGTGACAAGACTTGCCTGGTGGTTTGGTGAGTAATAGAAAGAACTTCCTGATAGCTTAAAACCATTTGCCAGATGTAGTCATCCTCAGAGTCCACAAGAGTGAACTGGACATCTCTCACTTTGGTCCCTGGCTTGCCTACATGTTGTAGGGTTGGTTTACTCCTGGCAATGAGGTTTTTCTTGAGGATACTGTTCTTTTCCAGAGCTGAGGCCTTAATGCCCAAGGCCAAAGAAAGCAAATGCTTTCTCCTTGTCCGTGTCCTTTTTCCTACCCCAAGATTTCCTTTTCCAGGACATAAGCTACAAAGGGCAGAGATTTTTTAGTCTGTTTCATTACTGATATATATATATATATGTGTGTGTGTGTGTGTGTGTGTGTGTGTGTGTGTGTATGTATAGATACATACAGACACACATATATGTATAAATGTCTGAAACAGTGCTTTGGCATAGTAGGTCTTCAATAATAATTAGAGGATTACATAAATGGCTTTAATTAAAATTAGTCAAAACTCAATAACGTGCATTTCCAGAGTTTAGTTATTTCAGAACAACACCAGAAAAGCCTGGCCTAATTTGGGAATTTGCACGGCCAGTCCCCCAGTAGTGGGAAATTTGTCTTTACAAAGATATCACAGAAAAATAGTATTAAATGTATCAACTAAAACTAAAATTTAGACATGTCAAAAAAGAACTCAAGAACACTCACATGCCTTGAGGAACTCAAAGACCAAAATTAAGATACTCTTTAAAATTGCTAAATGAGAGTTCTATTAAAGTGTAATAAGTACAGATTTAATTAGTATTTCTTTTACAAAGGAGCAGAGGATTTTTAAGCCCCAATTTCCCCCTAACAGCCAAGTTAGAGAGATTAGATCAAATTGTGATAATGTTCAGGTCTTCTTCAACTAATTAGCCCACCATTTGTAGGATGCCTCCTTAGAATCTGATATTTTTCCAGGTTTCACCACTCTTATTAAAGCTCTGACCAAAGGCTGTAGCTAGTCCTTCTGGAATTTGGAATTTCTGCTTCGACTTGGAATTTCAGCTTCCACTTTCCCTTGTGAAGGGCATAACTTTATTCTACTTATGTACCTACTTAGCAGATGAACTCATCACCTACATCACAAAGAAAATTGAGACCAAGAGTTGTGAACTCCTTCAATTTCCAGTTTGCCCACCTCAGATTTAACTATATGTTTGCACATTCCCTCTTATCTAAGGGGACACATTCTTTCCAGACTTGCCCCATCCTCCCGGGTGATTCCTCTTCTCCCTTTCAGGGCCCAGGTACACCCATTTACTCCCTCACATCTTTACTCCTCTGTTTTCCTCAGTCTCCATACAGGCTTAAGTCCCCTGACCTAAGAAACATAAAAACTTCCTCTTCACTCTGTTCTCCAAAGTCAAACTTCTTCTTCTTTTTTTTTTTTAATAAAGATTTTATTTATTTATTTGACAGAGAGAGAGAGATCACAAGCAGGCAGAGAGGCAGGAAGAGAGAGGAGGAAGCAGACTCCCTGCTGAGCAGAGAGCCCGATGTGGCTCTTGATCCCAGGACCCTGACATCATGACCTGAGCCGAAGGCAGAAGCTTTAACCCACTGAGCCACCCAGGCACCCCAAAGTCAAACTTCTTGAAAAAGCACTAAACATCTTTATCCTCAATTCTTCACCTTGTATTTGCTCCTCAACCTTCTCATTATTGTATCTCTTCCTACCTCTCCATTCAGATTTTAAGATGATGACATAGGAAGAGCCTCAAACTCACCTCTTCCCACAGACACAATAACTCTACAGTTACATATAGAACAACTTCCTCTGAAAAAAAAACCCTAAAGGCTGGCTGAGCAACCACTATACCTCAGGCAAATGTGAAGAAAACCACATCCAAAGGAGTAGGAGAGAGCAGAATATAATCTCACCATAAATCCCAGTCCCAGCACAGTGACCCACATTGGAAAGGAATTCAAAACCCAGAGCTTTTGCCTGAGGAGTGAGAAGTTTGAACCCCATATCAGGCACCCCTCTTTTAAGACCTGCAACTGAGAGATAAGCCTCCAAAACATCTAGCTTTAAAAACCAACAAGGCTTATATCCATGAGACCTATAAGCCTGTAGCCAACTGAGAAATAGTTCTTAAAGGGCTCCTGTGCTGGGACTCGCCTAACCCAGGACCCAGCCCAGAGGCAGCATTCTGCTCAGACTTTAAGTGAAAGAGGCTCATTTGTGTATATTAAAGTGTTGGCCTGAGGTAGAGGTATATAATTTAACACACACATCTAAGAGCCTGCAGGAACACTCTCTGGGGGCAGAGATTGGTAGGCACCATCTTCATGCTCTCCTTCTGCCTTGCTCTAACCAAAAGCTGTCATCTCTGGCTTTCTTTTTTTTTAAACAAATTTTCCAGTGGGCGCCATCTTTATGCCCCTCTCTTCCTTGCTCAGCCAGTGGACCTTTTTGTGCTGTCCCTCTACAGGGCCCAGGATGCCACTATCTCCCAGGGGGAAGCTCTTACATATATCTGGTGCCCTGTTTTGTTTTGTTTTGTTTTGTTTTGTTTTGTTTTGTTTTTGTCTGGTGTCCTAGCTTTTGCAGCTATTGCTCAGGGAATGCTCCCTGAACCACCTCCCTCCAGTGGCCAGGTGGGATTGTGTTCTGGATCCCACATTAATGGGAAAAATAGTTCTTAGCAGGCTACCACCCCAGGGCACTGTAAAAAAAAGGAAGGAAGGAAGGAAGGAAGGAAGGAAGGAAGGAAGGAAGGAAGGGAAGGAAGGAAAGGTCCTTTGGACTTCCTAGATAACAATAATTTCTTTTTTTATCCTTCTTGAAGTCTTTGCATCATTTGACTCTATTGATGTTCTTTCTATAAACTTTCTCCTCCACTAGCTGCTTTGAGATCATTATTTCTCTGACTTAAATTTCTTAGCTTATTATTCTCAGTTTTATTGGTTTAAAAAAGGCAGGGGGAGCAGAAAGTCTCACCTCTATCTAAGTTTTAAAGATGAATTTTACCATGGAGTGTAAGATCACTGAAAACTTGCACAAACTTGACATATTGATAGAAAACATTTTATTAAGGGGAAATCATATTTAAATAATATGTTAGACTTCTTTGAGAGTAAAATTAAATATCTTAATGAGAACACAGCAATAAATGTGATGTTTGTTTTAGTCTTTCATAAGATTTTATGCTAAAAACACTTAACAAATAAAATCATCAGAGAAAAAATTTATGGATAAAGAACTGCTCTAAAATCTCTAAATAAAAGATAAGGATAAATGGGCACTTGCATGTATAATTAGTGGACTGAACAAGTCCTGACTTATAGGATGTACTCAGAAAAACAACATTTTCTCTTTCATTGCCCACTTATATTTATTCAATAAGTTTGGTCTTTCTCCTATGTCTCTGTAGAAACTTAGCTTTTCTTCTTATCTTTACATAAGAAGAGTTTACTTTGCTGGTTTACTTTAAGATTCACTTTTGACTTGAGCTAAAGAAGGTGGGGTTGATACTTCACAACTCATGAAAGGAAGGAGGAAGGAAGGAAGGGAGGGAGGGAGGGAGGGAGGGAGGGAGGGAAGGAAGGAAGGAAGGAAGGAAGGAAGGAAGGAAGGAAAAGAAATAAAGAAAATCAATTTTTCAAATGCCCAATAAAAGCACCCTTATGCTCCTGCTGTGGGGTAAGGGCCCTTGTAACTCTAAAATTAATAAGTTTGCAATTAACTTAGGTACCTGATACCTTAGGACATCAGCTGAAACTTCCACTTAACATTCCATTCCCCCTGAATGAAGAGATTTAAATAGTGAGGTAACACCAGGGATTGGCTCTAAGGCATTTTTATGAAACTGTTTGGTAAATGATTCAGAAGTGAACATATGTGTGAAATCTCCAAAGTGGCAAATGACATGAAACTTCCAATTAGTAAAATGTCAAGTGCAGGATAACCTACAGGAAGATGGTACCAGACTGGGCAAGTGGGCAGAAAGTGGCAGATGGATATTCAAGGATAAGAGAAAAGATGATTTCAGGACAAATAATCCAAACACCATTCTCAGGTGGTCTCCAGGGTGTCAGCCATGACCCTCTGGAAGGATGGCCTTCAGAAAGGCATAAGCCTACATATACCATGAGGTTCCTATTTACAGTTCTTAAGCTACTGGAATCTTCTGCATGTTTGAACTATGGTTGTTACTTTTTTTTTTTTTAATCTTCATTAAAATCATTCTTCTCTTCAGTGAAACACAAGGGGCTGAATTTTGAAATTGAATTTCAGACTGCATTTTATAGCAGGGATTTACTTCAGTCCATATTTCCATATATATTTGTAATTGTAATTGTATATTTGAAACCTCAATTTATTCTTCTTCACATAGAACTACGTAAGTCTTTATTACGAATGTGCTAATAAATTTACTTTTGTCTCCGTGAAGAAGTGTTTATGTATCTTTCTCCACATATTTCCTATTGTGCATGTGTGTGTGTACACTTGGTAATACAAGTATGTAATTACTTGAGGTGTAATTAAAAGTCTTTAGGAGACTCTCTCAAGATCCTTTTTTTTTTTTCCCTCCACTTAGAAGGTGAGGCATTGGGTAGCTGGTACAATTTCCACTATTAAAAATAAATGCCCTTCAGACAGGAATTAGGTAAGCAGCTTGTTTCTTCAAGAGTTGAACAGCAGCCAGTTTCACACAAACTCATTTCATAAATATTTCTCTCTTCCAGAAAAAAAATTGAGAAGATAGATGGATTCAAAATTCTCCAGGAAGGTACTGAAGATTCTGCTCAGGATTATCTCAGGGGGAAGCTTCCATCTGTTCTCTCTAATAGCTTAACTTGCTCTGCTGTGCTCCATATTTCTTAAACAGGACTTTGGAGTTTCTGCATAAGATCAAATATTTTTCTCATTTTCCTGTTTTATTAAAATACCCATTTATTTAAAAAATCATTATCCTGCTCTATTGCCTGCAGTATTATCTTAGGGTACAGAAAATATTTTATCACAAAGAAAGATTTCATGCCATCTACATGGCTACATAAATATTTATGTATCTTTTTAAATGCCTTGACTGATTTTTAGATTGTCTCAGATTCTACCTGATTTCTCCGCCTCCCTAACAAGCCTTTTTCAATCCCTGTATAACTTCCTATGTAATTCTGCTCACTGGCCCTGGAAGGTCACATTCAAAATATTATCACATTTACGTAATGATCACATACAAAGCCTAACCATTCTCTAAATGATTTCAACATAAAGCATGACCATAAACCAACGTGAATCATTTTTAACGTGAACAGGATTTGAAAATAGTTCAATAAGAGGAAGTCCAGAAATCTTAGCACTGAATAAGTACATACGTTTTTTCTGCTGAGTCCTTTCAATATATAAGTGCTGTAATATTTATTTAAAAAGTCATTCACACTGCTTATACTTTCACTTTGTATTTGGTATTAATATGCTATACTGTGTATTCTCTTTGGAGTAAAACATTTTCTCACTTTAATATTCATGTTAATAGCTCTCATAACATAAGTGGGCAGATTTTAATTTTTAGTAGAGCTTTTTCTCTTTAATACATTCTCATATTTAAATATGAAAGACATGAAAGTGAATGTCTTAAAGATTTTTTAATTAAGGGAATTTCTTGTATTATATTTGTTTGCCAAAAAACTTTTGGGTTTAGTAATTCAGTTTTAAATTATTTGTTTGGAACCTTAGGGACATTTCTACTATTTCAGTCTCCCAATTAAAAAAAAAAAAAGAAAAAAGTAAGCAAAGTCCATATGAAGGCACTCAACTCCTCCGTGAAAGGTAATACATTATAATAGTACTTTCCTCATGGACTCCTGTAATTTTCCATCACAAATTAGTATTCACGTTCCTTTCAAGCAGACACAACTTTAACATGCTCTAATACATGGTTGACTTTGGAGTAGGAATGGAAACCAGCCGAAATCTCATTGTATTCTCCCACTTTCTGCTCCAAACATTTTTACATGGGAACATCAGGTTAAAAGAAGTTAACCTTAAAAGAAAGAATGAGGAAGCCTCAGAAAAGCCACACCCAGTCTGGGGAGCGGTGTAAATAGAAGATAAGCCAGTCTTACCTGCCTGCCTTACTGACCAAAGGTATGGCAGTAGGTTGGACAGTATATTCATGTGTAAGAAATACCCTCCTTTAAGTGTGTTGAGAACATTGAGTTTTTATAGCTCTATCAGGCAGGTAGCATTATTATCTCCATATTTTACAGATGAGAAAACTATCGTTCAGGTCATTTTTAGCACCAGTTGGGGAATTGGCTAACTGCCTGAGTGAGTCATGGTCCAGATGCTCAATCCCACAACCATGAGGGCTGAAGACAATTACTCAGCTTTAGCTATGCCCAGCACACACCCTGAATATTTGATAATATGCGTTTAAAAAATAACTTTTTTATTGTACTGATTGTCACTCAAATATCTGTGTTAATGAGTACTTATTTTTGGTATTTGAATCACCAGCTCCCATTTTAGTACTGACTTTCGCCTTGGCCATTTGTGCCAATATAAGGAAGCACTGGCATGGATGTTGGAAGTGGGCAATTTGCCCACCCAGCAGGACTATGCTCCTCACACAAATGAGCCAAACACTGAAATTCACTGTCACCTCATCCCTTAAAATTAAAGCTAGAATTGAGGAAAGCTACCACCAGGGGGCAATAAATATCTTATCACATGGTCAGAACCAGCAGCCATATTTTATTAAAATGACTTTGCACCACCAAGGAATACAATAATTAATACAAAAATCAACATAATTTTAAATGACAAAATTTTAGGTATAATTGGATATATTTTAATGCTTAACTATTCTAAATGATCTTATGTTCTTAGCTTCTAGCCAAAACAGAAATTTGAATATTCATCCTCAGTCCACATCCTGAAGGAATCAGTTCCTTCCTAGAGCGGCTATATATTTTGTCACTTCAAACAAATTTGACATTTGCTCATTCTCTTAGTTGCAGGTAAAAGCAAGAATTGTACGGCTGCCATGAGGAACTTGCTTAGATGGAGTATCCCAACTTCATACTTTTCTTATACTCTCTAGTAGATGGAAGAAACTGCTGGAGGGGATAAGAAAGACAGCATCCTCTTCCTTTTTTGTCTTTTCACTTTTTTGTGAGTTCATTCACAATCAGAATAGGCAGAGCGAGCAACCGATGATCTCCAAGGTCAAGGAGGCTTTGGCTGTGATGATACTTCTCATTCCAGACTCCTGGACTGTTCTCATTGTTCAGGGTCAAACTTTCTGGTATTGTAGAGAAATTATTATTGATCTCTACAGGCAGTTTGGGGTGGCAGACAGAATTCTAGTGTTGAGTGAGAAATGCTTGATTTGAGTTATTCACTCACTGAGTATATATTATTCTTAACTGTAGTCCAAGGCTAAATTTTCTTGACTGTTAGAGTTGGACAATACTGAGGTGCCTGGGTGGCTCAGTTGGTTGAGCGACTGCTTTCAGCTCAGGTCATGATCCTGGAGACCCGGGATCGAGCCCCACATTGGGCTTTCTGCTCAGTGGGAAGCCTGCTTCTCCCTCTCTCAGTCCCTCTGCTTGTGTTCCCTCTCTAGCTGTGTTTCTCTCTGTCAAATAAATAAATAAAATCTTAAAAAAAAAAAAAGTGGGACAATACTATTTGACCTTACAACTTCCCTCATGTCATTGTAAAGAATCAAAACAATCCATGTTATAAAAACAAAGTATAGAACACCATATAATACAAGGTGTTACAATTTTGAAAATTTCTGGGAGGCAAACTGACCAAATATAGCTATTTTTATAATCCTGAGGATTTTAGACAAGAATCATTGGGGAAGATGGCAGAATATAAAGTATATAGAATATAAAGACAGATTTCTGTCTCCCCATCTAGAAAACAGTTACACTTGCAAAATATTTCTGATGTCACTATTTTGAAATTTTAAAGTCTATTGAAGTCTTACAATTTCTAGGAGGAAGGTTTCGATGGTAAATTGTAGTTAATTTCAGACAATTTCAGCTCTTAGCACAGTAGCAGCTTCCCATCTTCTACCCCTTAGACCTGTGGCAGGCAGCCGTACACATGTTCTAGAACAGCTTGCAGGCAGTCTGCCAGAGGCAGGGTGAGGGAAAAAATATGCCCTCCAAATATGTGGGATCTATTCTCTGATTGCCGATTGATGTTTCTGACCACAGAGGCATAGGCAAAGAGCCAGTGATCATTGTTGTTACACCTCTCCCATTTTTGCAAGTCTCTCTCATTTCAGTTGAAGGGACTTCTGAGGATTTAAAGAAGTGGCATCCTTTCCCCCTTCATTTTTTTTCTTTTTCCTCTTTGGGAGCTATACACTAAAGACAAAGATTTTCAAAAGAAAATTTTATATATATATATGTATAAGCAAGAATTGTACGGCAAGAATTGTATATATATTATATATATAAATACATATATATATATTTAAAAAGTCACCACACATACCCAGACAAAGACACAACCTCAGAAAATACCTGAAAGGACCTTAAATTTACATTTCAGACTGATTTCCCAGCACAGAGACAGCCTACCAATAAACCAAAATAGCAAACTTTGTGGGGGGTGGGGGGAAGAGGGAGAATCTTACTTTCCAGAATTACCAAATCATTAGATTCAAATATCCATTTTTCAACAAAAACCACAAAGTATACAAAGAAACAGGAAAGTATGGCCCATTCAAAGGAAAGATTAAACCAACAGACACTGTCCTTGGAAAAGAAGTGATGGTGGATCTACTAGACAAAGGCATTGAAACAACTGTCTTAAAGATGCTAAAATAATTAAAGGAAGATGCAGAGAAGGTTAAGAAAATGATGTATGATAAAATGGAAATACTAATAAAGATATAGAAAACCTAAAAGAAACAAAAAGGAAACTCTGGAGCTGAAAAGTATGGAAAATTCACTAAAGGGATTCAAAGGCATTTTTGAGCAGCCATAAGAATCAACAAACTTGAAAATAAGACAATGGAAATTATTGAGCCTCTGGTAGGTAAAGAAAAAAGAACTGAAGAAAAGTGAACAGAGTGTAAGGGACTTATGATTTACCATAAGGCAGACCAACATAGAGATAGTGGAAGTCCCAGAAGGAGTAGAGAGAGATGAGGGCAGAGAGAATACTTGAAAAAGTAATGCCCCCAAACTCCCCAAATTTGATGAGAGACATGAAAATAAATATCCAAGGGGTTCCAAGACCCAAGGAGGATGAATTTAAAAAGATGCACACTGGAGACACATTATAATCAGAGATTCGTGAAAGCAGCAAGAAAGAAGCAACACATCAGAAACTTTGGAGACCAGAAGATAGTGGGCTGATAAATTCAAAATGCTAAAAGAAAAGGAAAAAAACTTGTCAACCAAGAATATATTTGACAAAATTCCTTCAAAATTGAGGGAGAAATTAGATAAACAAAAGGAAAGAGTTCATGACCACTAGACTTTTCCTGCAAGAAATGCTCTAGGGAATCCTACAGATTGAAATGAATGAATGCTAGATGGAACTTGAAGCCATAAGGGGAAATAAAGGTCTCAATAAAGGTAAATACATGGGCAATTATAAAACCTACTGCTATTGTTGCAATGATTTGTAACTCCACTTTTTTTCTACATTGTTTAAGAAACTAATACACTTCTTAAAATCATTAACTTACGTTTTAAAAACACAATGTATAAAGATATAATTTTGAATTCAACAACTAGAAGGAGTAGGGATGGAGATGTAAAGGAGAAGAGTTACTGTACATTATTGAAGTTAAGTTGGCATAAACCCAAGTTAGAGTATTATAACTTTAGAATATTAAATGTAAACCCTATGGTAACTACAAATAAAATGATGTAGAATATACTCAAAATGAAATGAGGAAGGAATTTAAACATTTCATTACAAAAAATCAACTAAACATAAAAGAAGACAGTAATGCAGGAAATGGAGCACAAAAAAGCTATAAAGCATATTGAAAACAACTAGCAAAATGACACAAGTAAGTCCCTTATCAATCAGTTTTTAAAAAATTCTGACACATACTTCAACACAGATGAAACTTGGGGACACTATACTAAGTGAAATAAACCAATAATAAAATGACAAACATTGTATGATTATTTTCTTCAATTCTTTATGTGTTTATTGATTTTTCTACCTCCATACAGTGTGAGCTCTATAAGACTGTCATACATGGCGAGCTCTGTAAGAGTGGGATATTTCTGTTTTGTTAACAGCTGTTTCTGTACCACATAGAACATAATGGCATATGATAGGGATTAAGAACAATTATTTGTTGAATGAAAAAATGAAAACTTTTTTTTTAATTTTAGAGAGAGCAAGATAGCATGTACAAGTAAGAGGGGCAGAAGGAGATGGAGAGAAAGAATCTTAAACAGACTCCATGCTGAGCGCAGAGCCTGGCAAGGCCCCATCTCAACACCCTAAGATCATGACTTGAGCTAAAGCCAAGAACTGGATGCCCAACTGACTGAGCAACCCAGGCACCCCATGAAAACAAAATTTGATTTTGTTTTCAAGATGTAATATCTCTTGATTTCATCCAAAACTTAAAGATTCAATGATTGATTTGTTAGCTTGTTCCGCTGTTCTTAGTTTAGGGGGTAAAAAAAAAAAGTGTCTTATATCAAAGGACATATTTTTACAAAATCCCATATATTTTTATACCCAAATCCTTTATTTATAGTCCCAGACTCCATATAACATTTCTAATCAACTAACAATTCATTATTTATGAACCTATAAAATACTTAGAGAAAAATACAATGAACAACCATATATTCTTCATCTAGACTCAAAATTTTTTAACATCTTTCCACATTTGCAGTCTCTCCCTTTCTACACAAACACACAGAGACACCAACACTCTAAGTTATTAGAGCAATAACTATAAAATGGTAATTTTCTTTTTCTATCATTCCTTCCATATTCATTATCTAGCATTAGTTATAACCAAAAACTTGACACTAGATCATCTGGAGGGAGATTCGTATTAACAGTGAAGTAGATTCAGAAAAAATATTTTAGTGGTCTTGATGTGCTTTTGAATCAAGCCCATTAGCACAGTCCCCAAACACATAAAGTGTGTGGCACTCAAACATTCTGAATACTGAAATTTACTACTATCAGATAAAATGAAATTCTGAAATATTCATATTTTTCCTTTCAGTACAAATGTATAAGTGTCCCTGCATTATTCTGTTGTTATTATCATTGGACCATCCAATCTACAGACATTGTAAGCTATTTTGCTATTAACATTAAACCAAAAAAGAAATAAATTGATGATACATGTTTGAGATGTGAGAAACATTTTAAAATTGCAAGAAAGTTAATTTTAAATGTGCATAACATTTTCAAATGGACCCAGAGAACTGGAGAGGAAAATTCAGAGTCAACATTTCATTACTGACACTAATTCTGTGAGGCACTAATGCATTATTGCCATGATACAGTCCAATTATTCCCAACATAATTTCTTAAGTTTAAATATAGTAAATGGAATTTTTCCCCCAGTAAGTTTGACTAATGAGTTTTTTAAAAAGATTTTATTTATTTGTTTGACAGAGAGACATCACAAGTAGGCAGAGAGAGAGGAAGAAGCAGGCTCCCTGCTGAACAGAGAGTCCTATGCCGGCCTCAATCCCAGGATCCTGAGATCATGACCTGAGCTGAAGGCAGAGGTTTTAACCCACTGAGCCACCCAGGCGCCCAAGAGTTAATTTTTCTACAGGTTAGTATTAGAACTAGGTTGATGGAGGAGGTTGTCTAGAAGAGGAATCAGGAAGAGACAATCTGGAATTTAAATCCTCTACACATAGTCTACAAGAATAGCAGAGAAATTACCTGTGCTCAGGGTCTTAATGTTGATTTGCCACTACAAATTAGGTGAACTTGAATTGCTTAACTAGTGAGATAATTTTAGTTCTAAAATGTGTTCATTTGTTCATTCAGCTGGCCATTACCCTGTTTGTTGACCCAGGTAAATCCCTTGACCTGTCAGTACCTCAGTTCCCACATCTATTAAATGGAAGCTTGACCTAAGTGATCGCAAAGGTGCCACATGGATCTGAACTGTGATTCTGAACATGTGATTCAGGTTATATGCAGTTGTAACTTTTATCTGGAGATTATTAGACACTTACTGATGGTATGGCATGTCTATTTGTTTCCAAAAGATACTATAGGAATTGCAGGTGACACACTATAAATATCAAACGAGGTTAAACAATGTTTTAAGTTCAGTGACTGAATAAAAGCTATAAGCAGCTGAGCACATGGCAGTTTTACAAGAGCAAAGGGGCGCACAGATTCTTAGGTTAATAATCAAAGATACCATTAAGGGTTAATATGAGAAGGAGCAAAGGGATATGCAACCAAGAACCTCAGCGCTGGGTGGGAACTGGTCCCAGATGTAGAACAATGTCTCTGTAACCTGGTTGGTACAACTTTAGTCTCAGTGGGGTCCGCCCCAGTGGTAAGCATTATCAGACTATAAAGGCAACTGTATTCAAGGGTAATTCATGCATTGTGCAGCCGCTGGCACTCATGCTTGTGGCAGGGGGCTCTATAGTCACTCAGTATGCACGTGCTCACTGTTATTAGAAGCAGCTGTTGGCTCTGAAGAGCCCTGACAATCAGACTCCAACCATCTCCAGGACAGTATTTTGGAGCAAACTTTAATGTGTGCTTTCAGAGAATCATTAGCGAAAAGAGATAACCACAAGTAAATAAAAAGCAGGTGGACTGGTACGAGTGGTGTCACAAAAATAATTTTCAAGTCAATTACCTTAGGGTTTTCTTTTTTTTTTTCTTTTTCTTTTTTTTTTTTCTTTTTGGTACGTTCTAACGAATGGGATATCTAGGTTTCTTAGCTCTAAATAATAAAACTCTTTCCTTCCTAGCAACCACTGCCTGGAAAACAACCTGACAAAGAGATCAAAACAGTAAAAAGAGGTCTTTTGCACATTAAACAATGTTAAGAAAGTTTTTTTTGTTTTCTTTTGTTTTTAAAGATTTTATTTATTTTTTTGACAGAGTGAAACACAGCTAGAGAGGGAACACAAGCAAAGGGACTGAGAGAGGGAGAAGCAGGCTTCCCACTGAGCAGGGAGCCCAATGTGGGACTCCTCGATCCCGGGTCTCCAGGATCATGACCTGAGCCAAAAGCAGTCGCTTAACCAACTGAGCCACCCAGGTGCCCCAAGAAAGGTTTTAAGAGCAAAATCCTGTAGTACATGGCTGAATCCAGTATCTTTTGAATGAGCAACCAGGGTCAGGAACTTCCTTGCTGCAAAAACATGTAAAAACCCTTTTGTGATCACTGCATTCTGAATATAACCATCACCTACCTATACAGAATTTTATGACAAAACAATCATCTGAATTACTATTTGTATGCGCCATGCATTAACTGCACAATAATAAAACAAATTCTACACTTTTTTTTTTGCTTCTTCTGTGTGATGCTGGGCAATTTATATAATGTTGAAGGGCCTCAGTTCCCCCACTTTGGGGACTGTTGTGAGAATTAAATGAGTAATGCATATGTATTGCTCAGGGACAGGTCCATACAGAAACTCAACAATTGTTAGCTCCTTGTCCCTTCCAGTTCATTTCTGTTGAGCTAGAATGAACTTAAACTATAAAATCAGATCATGTTACTCTCCAGCTTAAAACCCTCAATGGCTTCCCATTGCATTTAGGTAAAATTGACAATATGTAACCTTCCCAA
This sequence comes from Spilogale gracilis, assembly GCA_004023965.1. Taxonomy (NCBI): domain Eukaryota; kingdom Metazoa; phylum Chordata; class Mammalia; order Carnivora; family Mephitidae; genus Spilogale; species Spilogale gracilis. The sequence continues at coordinate 16,335 of PITA01011074.1, forward strand.
CAAGGCTCCTTGGGTCTACCTGAATTGTACTTTGTCTTAGGCCAGTCTCCCACTGAGGTTTATGCTTGGGCCACAATTGCCTTCTTTCGGGCCTTCAAATAGGCCTGACCTATCTCATGGCTCCATCAGAGTAGTAGCACAAGAGGAGATTTGGGATGCTTGTATCTCTTATGATATGCATTGAGTCCATCTTTCCTTTGAGATGCACGATTGACATTTTATAGATCTTATGCAAAATGCTATGTGAAAGTAGCTTCTGGCCCACGACTTAAATTGCTGCCTCTAAGGCCCTACTATATTGCAATTTGGAAACCACCACTCTTGCATTTGCTGTACCCTCTGCCTGAAACCCTCACCTTCTCTTTCTGTTACTGGCAAAATCTTACCCTTAGGTCTCAGCTTAAATGTAACCTCTTCAAATATGTTTCCTTGTTAAGAACTCTCATAGCACCCTGTTCTTTTCTTTCAAACAAAAGAGTAATCCTTTGTGACTTTTTCTCCCCTACCAGTCTGTAAGTTTCTAAGGGCCAGATAGGGTGAGTACTTCTCTCATGGCCATAGTCTGACATGGAGAAAGCATGCAGGAAATGTTTGCTGCTGGAGTTCAATATTTACTAACCAATAAAGACCACCCAAATATATGGTGAAAGATCTGTACGCCCTCCCTGCCACCCATGGAAAATTGGAGAACATGACCCCAGCCAGCCTGATGTCAAATTTGGGTGACCTCCTTGAGCCACATGCAGGAACCAAGAGAAAGAAAATGCCTCCATCAAAAGACCTTTGTATTCTGGCCTCTTCCTTCTTCCTCTTTAATTCACTTCCTCTCTTTCACCCTGTTCATTCCATTTCAACATTCACAAATGGTTCTGGAGCAAAACTTTATGTAGAAGAGGGATTTAAGAAAGAGGAAGTACAGGGGCCACTACCATGAAAGAAGAGATAGACTACAAGTACTGCCTCAAGGCTCTTCCTCTCCTGATCTTGGCAGAAATGTCCCTGCCAGACACATCTTTGTACCTTGTTTCTAGCCTGTGTCACATTGTCATTGGATCATTTACCAATGTGCCAAGCCACCTGCTTTAGTTTCCTGAGTTGTGCTTCTTCATAGGTCTCTGAAAGGAAGTACTAACACCCTTTTCAGTTTGGATTCTAGATATAGACCATTACCTTTTAGTCAAGAAAATATACTTCAGAGCCCACCACCTCTTCCAATAACTTAGGAAGCTTTTATTAGTAAAACTGTGTCTTCTCTCTCTCCCTTTCTTTCATGACAATTTATGAATGTCCCTAAGTACCAAGCACTGTGCTAGGTACTATCCCTTATGTGTTATCTGACCTCTGTAGCCTGTCTAGATTGACAGTCTATCCTAATTTTTTGTCCACTTTGAGTCTTCCTTCCTATCTGGCTTTTATTTTTCTTTAAGATTCCTCTCTCCCTTCTGTTGTGGTATCTTCCTTCATACTGTCCCTGTCTGGAAACTCCCAATGTGGAGGGTAGCTATTAAGGAAGTTCCTGGAGAGATTTCCATGCTAGTGTTTAAATGTATATTTACCATTTAATAGCCAGACCTGAGGCTGCCTCTGAGTGAGAACCTGAGGCTCTCCCTCTAAAGTATGAGAACACAGTGGTATTTGCTTTGTCAGGGCCCTCTGTGCTTTAACTTTACACAAAAATTCTATTCTTTCATTAGCTGAGGTTGCCACATACTCAGATATTTTTTTCCAAAATTTTAGGGCATGTCTTGCCTGTTGAATAAGATAAATGGAATAAGAATAGCCATGGTGCCAACTATCTATTTTTATGCTGTTTACCTCATTTGCATAATTTTTTCTACTCACTCATTTCCTTCTTTATTGAGATAGAGAGCAAGAATGGGGGAGGGGAGGGACAGAAGGAGAAGGAGAGAGAGCCTCAAGTAGAGTCCATGCTCAGCATGAAGTCTGATATGGGGCTCTATCTCCCAACCTTGAGATCATGACCTGAGCCGAAACACTTAACTGATTGTCCCACCAAGGGGCCCCTCACTCCAACTTTCCATGGCAGTTTTCCCCCTGCATGTTAAAACAGCTTTCAGGAAACATTCATGGAAGTCCTTTATAAATAATAGAGTAGAATTTAAGGCATCATCTTCTAGGTGTATCTTTTTTTTTTTTAAAGATTTTATTTATTTGACACAGAGAGATCACAAGTAGGCAGAGAGGCAGGCAGAGAGAGAGGAGGACTAAGCAGGCTCCCTGCTGAGCAGAGAGCCTGATGAGGGCCTCGATTGCAGGACCCTGAGATTATGATCTGAGCCAAAGGCAGAGGCTTTAACCCAGAGCACCAGGTGCCTTAGGTATATCTTTAAGTTTTATCTTTACAGAGTGTGAGCCTTTGGCAGTCCTGGACAACATGGCCCCAGTAAAAAAATTTAATTATCTCCTCTTGTCTCCTCTAAAGTCACATCACAAAAAGTCTATTTGCTCCACCCAGAAGTGAGCCCTCCACCCAGAAGTGAGCAGTGTTCTGATGTTCCAAGCCCTCCCTTTCAGGTTCTAAGGCTTACCTCAGTTCCCAGGGCACATTCCTCTCTTGCTCTTATTTATGGAAATTAACTCACTTCAGTCCTAATCTTGTAAAACCAAGCAAACTGTGCCCAGAAGGTAAGAATAGGGAAAGACCACAGACTGTGAACTACGGTTTTATTTAGTTAGCAAAGAATAACTCCAGAAAGTTACCAAAGCTTCTACACATATTTTCTACATTTTAACATAACCCTTCATTTTGTAGGATCTTCAGTAGGGAGGAAAAAGATGCCAAGAAATCTCTCTGTACTGAGCCTAAATTCCATGGATTCAGATGTATTATATATAATCCAAAAAAAAAAAAAAATGCAGAATCATAGAATCAAAGAAGTGGGTAGGAAGGGACTTCAGAAATATGGCCCCTTCCCCCATCTGTTTGTTAATCCCTTCCATATAGCATTCCTCAGTACTAGCCATCCAACTACAATTTTAAGAAAAAGATTTTTTTTAAAGAAATGGGCCTAATTCTAAAACCCAGAAAATACTCTGCAGACAGCCTGCAATCAGAATTACCAGAATATTGCTAAAGGGTCCTTGGGCCCTACCCTAGATGGACAGAATCCTAGGGTCTGGAGGTACATTCCAGCAATCAGCACCCCCAGGTGTTTCTTATGTATGCTAGAGTCTGGGACCCTACTTTCTGACAGAGAGGAGTGGAAGCAGATTTACCACAGGGCCAAAGGTCTTTTTATGGCTTGAGTGGAGCAGTCAGGGCCTGCAGGCATTTTCACAGGAATGTGGTAAAACTGCTGCTACAAACTCACCCCCAACATTTTTTTTCCTTTCCAATCACACTCAGAGAAGCCAAAAGCATTATGAATGTGGTAAATGCATAGGCTTCTACTTTCTGATGAAGATGAAGAAGCTAGTCCCTGGACCAGGGAGAGGAAATTAACACTAAGACTGGTCCTGGTAAGATGTGTTCCAGGCCCTCTGGCAGTATATCTAGGCAACCACACTAAGGGAAAATGTTTGAACATGACAATCAGAGAAACAAATTTATTGGAAAACAAGTTAACTGATTGTAGGCAATACAGAGCATATCATGACCAGCTTATTCAAAAGATAAAAACATAAATGTGCAGAGGTATATTATAAAGCAAGAATTTGAAATGGAAAACAGTGAAAGGAATGTAAGCACAATTCAAGCCATAATAAAATAAGCCTTAGTAATTTAACCATTTCAACCAAACAGCATAGTTTTAGAATGAGGAGTGCTGCACAAGTCTCCCTTTGGAGGAGGCTCATGTTGAGCATTCCATAAAACCACGGAGGCTCAGAGCTCAGTACACAAGTGTAAGCTCTGTTGAAAATGCAAGAGCCAGAAATGACACATACCTAGCAGATGACCAAAAACTGACCAAAAACTGGCTGGGGGAGAACAGAGAAATCCATTCTTCTTTCTCCCAGAGAGGAAAAAGTATCAAACTACACCTCTCTTAATGTCCTCCTCCCTCCCTCCCCAAAGAAAGAACACTGGACCTGGAATTGAAAAACCTAAATTCTAACCCTGGCTCTGTTATTACCTCTATGATTTTAACTACCAAATAGTCTTTGTGACTCTCGATTTCTTCACCTATATATAATAGGATGTCTTGGCTGACATTTAACTTTAAAATTTGTGAAGTTTTGTTTGTTTTCTGCTCTCTACAATTAAATATTCATTCATATTTAATGTAAACTGTTCCTTCATTTTAGCGGGGAAAAAACCCCACAGTGGTTTCTTTTAACCACACAAATATGAGGCAAGTACCCTTAATCTGAAGAGGGTATTAAGCATTCTAGTTTGGTAAGGGAAATGGCCAATTGTGTAGCTTTGAGCTAGATTTCTATCTCCAAGTTCCTTGTGTGAGTGTCTGTATGTGTGCTTACTTGTATTTCATTAGTAAGGAAAGAAAACATTTTTCTTGGAAGTATTTAAACAGCATAGGGAATGCACAGAAAATTGCTGCTGCTTCTTCTGTTTGAGATAAGATAAAGAGGGGAAGAAATTCTACTGTGAGAGACAGTGGCTTCTAGAGGAGTGGGGCCTTTGAGGCCAGTGGACAGCAGAGGGGGCTTCCTCCCACCTACCATGGTTTTGTGGGTAATGGCAGAATTAGGAGTAGGTCATGGGTCGTGGACTGCTTCATAGTCCTTTCAGAGATGGCAGCAGGTTTCTTAAGAAAGCTTCAGCTGGGGGTGCCTGGTTGGCTCAGTTGGTTAAGCAACTGCCTTCGGCTCAGGTCATGATCCTGGAGACCCGGGATCGAGGAGTCCCACATCGGGCTCCCTGCTCGGCAGGAAGCCTGCTTCTCCCTCTTTCAGTCCCCCTGCTTGTGTTCCCTCTCTGGCTGTGTTTCTCTCTGTCAAATAAATAAAATCTTTAAAAAAAAAAAAAAAAAAAGAAAGCTTCAGCTGCAGTGGACATTGGCAAGAAGGGACCCAAGTAAGAGAAGAAGGACTTGGTTTATCTCTACATGTGGGACACGCCTTCGGTGACTCTCAGAAGTACTAGGGAGATACTTTGCTTGTTGATGCAAGTGGTGTGAGTGGTAAGAATTGCCCTGGGCATTTGAGGTAAGCATTGTATAGGTAGCTCAGGACTGTCTGCTATACAGGGGCTGACCTACTGTGCAGAGCTGCCTGAAGAGGAGTAGGACCTGGGGACAGAATTGTTTGACATCTAGATGTGATAGTTTTGCTCATCTTACATAACTTGCTTACCTCCCAGAATTGGAGAGCCAACATCTAAATCCTGTCATTCTATCATCACCATATGATTAGCAACATCTTTAAATTCAGATAATGACTTCTCTTTCCTTAAATTTTACTGGTTGCTACCTTATACCTCTATTTTAGCCCTTTTAATAGTGAATGGAATGACTTGTTTACATGACTCTCTTTCTCACTGGAGGGCAGAGGCTTATCTTATGAAATCTATCTCCTACCACAGTGTCTCACTCACAACAGGGACTCAATAAATAGACCCAGGTCTTGGAGACCTGGATTTTCATTTTGGTGCCATGTAATCCCAAGCAAACTACTGATTTAAGTTCAACCTCTTTTATCTGAAAATGTTGACAATAATGCTTTTGCCATAAAATTGATTTAATTATTAAGTGAAATAATGTTCATCATTGCTGGGCACACAGTAAATGCATATAAATGAGAGTAATTATTAGCAGTCTAAAGTTGTATTGAAAATGGCTCAGGGAGAGAATCACCTAGGGTGTTTCTGTTACATTAGAAAAAAGGAGTGAATATTTTTTAACTCACCCACTCCTTTGAGGGCTTTCTATGTGCTAGGCTTAATGGTGATAAAGACAGGAAGAAATTCTATTGTGAGAGGCACTGAAGATACAGTGTTAACATGGCCCCTGTATTCCTGGAACTCGAAATACAGTGACCATTTTCCTAAATTGGCCTCTAACCAACACATAGACCATGAGGGAAGAAATATAATTGGCTTTCTTATCAATATAATCAATGATATGTTATGTAGGTGGTTACCTATATAACACCAAGTAAGCATCATTTTGTATCAAACGTTCAATATGTAAATAGAAGCCTATCTTAACCCTTACTTTGGGGATAACCATTAATATTGCAAGAACAGACTCATATTTTCAAAAGTCATATTTCCTACCTTCCATCCTCTTAAAGTTACCACAGACTTTTAAACAAATTGTTTCATAATTTATTTCCCACATAATTTTCTTTTAAATAATTATTTTAAACTTTATTTTCACATAATTTTCTTGTTAATCACATTCTTTGAGCATTATTTAATAAAACAGCACTTTCCTCAGCCTTTTATACATATATCTTATCTAAAAGAAAACAAAAGGACTTTACTCCCCTGATGAAACTCCTTATGGCCCTTGAAACTTTGATCTACTCACCATAAACTAGAAGTCTGTTTTGCTGTGATGTTATCTAGTTTTTATTCTTACCTGTATCTTTAACCATTTAATCATAAGTCTATGAAAAAGTAATAAAAATAATATAAATTGACTTATTGGAAATTGTATCAAGTGAACAATTGTTAAAAAATTGATATTTTAGTGTGTTACCATGGCATTTGAAACATGGACTTCTGTTCTCATTTTTCCTTATGTACTGATTCTTTAAAAAGTGATCTTTTCCTGGTGGTGGGTACTGGGGACACCTAAAGCGGGGAGCACTGGGTGTGGGGAATGGGGAATGAATCTTGAAACACTGGAAAAAAAAAATTTAGTAACAATAAAAAAAAAAATCTAAAAAAAAAAAAAAAAAAAAAAAAAAAAAAAAAAAAAAAAAAAAAAAAAAAAAAAAAAAAAAAAAAAAAAAAAGTGATCTTTTGAGTGAGACCAAATGTGACTCCAAAAATAAGTGAAATTCTAAAGCTATGTTAACCCCAAAGGGAATAGTTTCTTTCAGGGATACTGTCACAATATTAGAAAGATCAATGTCAACCCCTGAGTGATTCCTTATTAAGCTGCCATCTGAAGAAAGCCTTTACTTTTAGAAAAATTTCCTATCCTTTTAGTCTGAATTCCTAAATTATGGTAAGAGAGTTGACTGAAATTAGTTTAAGGATGCTGAGAGGAAAGTTTACATCTGTCTTTTTGCCTTCATACACTATGTTCTTGAACAGAAATTTGTGGAAGGCATGTTGGTTGTCAGAGTGACTGGACAGGTGGAATAGCAAGGAAGATGCTAGTGGATTGAGACCAAGGATACTAAAATTTCCTGCCACATACAATACCCTTATATAATACAAAGAACTGTTCTGCCCAGAATGCTGCTTATACCCTTATTTTGGGAAATATATTTCCAAGCCCGACTTACATCTCATAGTTCAAGGTTTCTCACCTCTGAGGTCCATCTTCATTTTCTGTTAATCCTCCTATTTGCCTCAACTCTTTGTTAACCCTTTAGTATTCTTTTTCTGTCCCCCTTTTATCCTTTCCTACACTTACCTCCACCTGTTTCCTTAGAGAGATACTTCCTTAGAGCTGGAGGAGACTGAGGACAGTGGATGGCAGGAACCGTGGTGTTCACCCAGGGATTCCCTGTCTCTAGTATGTAGCTGGCAGTCTGCTTTCCTCAAGTTACTTACTGAGCCTTTCATTGGGAAAATTATACCCAAAGATTTTTAAGAGTTTTGCATCCATAAACATGTCTCTTGTAGGTATTTGTCCAAAGGCTCAAAAGAATAGAAGGCAAGGAGAGTGAGTCTTTGACAACTCCACCATATTAGTTGAGTGATTTTAATTAACTCATAATTTTCATAGCCATAAAATTTAGCAATTGACACCTGTCCCCAGTAGGAGTGTTACAAAGATAAATAGCTTAACTTCAAAGGAAGGAAGGATATATCTTTATTCCTATTTTATTAATAGAAGAATTCCCTTCATATTTATGTTTAAGATAGCCAAGAACCAAATAATTTTTTTCTATAAGATTTTCAGTTAAATATCAGTCACTCATAACTTTTGTAAAGCCTAATATAGTTTCAAGGATATTGTCTGTTGGTTGCACTCTTGAAGTATATTTACAGAGTAGCTATATTACTTACTAGTTGTATCAGCCATCATTGATTAGGTAAAATTTGATAAAGTTTAAAAGGAATCATTAAGAAGTGAAAATTGGATTTGTAATATTTTCCAGTTATAATTGTCAGAGAAAAGAAACAGCTTTTAACATCTAATAAAGCTTCTTTTATTTAATTATAATATTTCAAACATAGAAAAAGAGAGAAAATAACAAACATGTATGTATCAATTCCCCAGGTACTATATTTGCTTCAAATTTTATAAATTATTTTTTAAAAAATCGTTACAGATACAGTTGAAGCTCTCTGTGTACATCTCTTCAATCCCATTTCTCATTATAAATACCTAGAAATAATAGCCACTGTAATGAATCTGATGTTTATCATTCCTATGCACATTTGAAACTTTTAAACCACACATGCATAAATACATACATACTATACATAATATATTGTTTCCCATGTTATACAATCTTATAACCATGGCATCATACTATACATATTGCAGCTGAAACTTGCTTTTTCTCAATGTTGTTTCTGAGGCTACCTACTTTAATACATGATACTGTATGAATCTTAAATAATGCACATTACTGTTATATACAAATATCACATTATTTTAATTCATTCTCCTGATAAACAGAATTTTTTTATATATCAGTTTTTGTACTATTGGGGGTACATATGAATAAAGCTCTGCCTCAGAACATATCACATGGTATTGTTACTGTGAGAAGCAGCTGTATCACCCATCAAACTAATTCTTTTGTAGAGTTGCTTCCTATGACTTATACTTTGACAGAGGGAATTAGTAACTCTAAATTTCAGATGCTTAAAAAGTATAGAGGTATTTGAAGGAACCCATGCTCTACAAAGGATACTGTTTTCTTTTTACCCCAGAATGTCAAAATACATTACTGTGGATACAGTTTTTCAAAAATGTCTGAATTTTGGATTTAGCTCCATAATTGCAGTGGAGTTCAGTAATTTAGTTTCTGGATTGGTCATATGATTTTACCATTGGATGAGCATAAGTATACAAAAAATCAGGCTCGTTTTTCTTTTTTTGAACTTAGAAAATGTGACAAATTTCAGACGTTGAACCAACATTAGATTTTATAGCATAAAACCAACATAGTATAATGGATATAAAGCTCATACTTCAAACCACTAATTTTCCCTAATTAAATCCAAGTATATATGACATATTGATATATCATTCAAACACCTTCTACCTAAATTTTGGTTTTAATCTCCCCTGAAAGGGAATGCCTATTCTGACTGTCCTTCAATGATACTCAGTTTCAACTGCTCTGGAGATATATGACGGCCTATCTTTTAAAGTTCTCAAATACTCTTTGTAATCCATATTTGTCTCATAGTGGCCACGTCATCTTCATTCAGGCTGGATGATACATCAGTTAACCTAAGTTAAATTATTCTATGGTAATAATCCTTAAATCGAAATTACTTACAAAACGGTTTCTTTCTCTTCATGTTATTTGTCAATCGCAGTCATATTCAACTTTGTTTCATCGTTTCTAGGACCCAGGTGAAGAGGCATCCCCTCTTTGGGAATGGCAAGAAACATGCCATTCTTGTCATACAAGGAAAAGAGAGATGTTAGAACTAAGTGATTACTATTAAAGTTCCTGTTCAATGGAGCACTCATCACTTCCTTTCATATTTCATTGAACAAATTAAGGCAAAATGCCAAGCCTGCCATTCAACAAGGTGAGGAGATAAAGTCCTCCCACTGGAAGAGACATTAAATATTTGGGAACAGTAATTTGATTTACCATAGAGGATGTTTTCATTTTCAAGAAGGTATCCTTTTGACTGACTTTTGGATACTTATAAAATTATTTTTTTAGGTTTTTGCTAATTATACAAGCAAGACTTTCATATCTTTGAGATGGGGTTCAGTCCAACTTAGTATTTTTTTATACTACAAAAAAATAAGAATTAAAATTACTTTGAAAAATCAATAAACATCTAGAGAACCCATGTATATAATTGTTTATATAACTTTATAAACTGAACTAATTGAAATCTTTACCGTATCTCTCCAAATGAAGGAAAGTAACTGAACACCACCCCACTCCTTTTCGAGCAATTGGGAGACCCACAAAAAGAATGTAATGTAGTTAATATTTTGGATGAGACCATTCAAGCAGTCTCTTCAAATATGATGAAAATCTATTTTTGTGTGATGTCACAAGGAAGAGATGTTTAATTTACATAAGTAGCAAATAATAGATTTTTAGATTTAATTATATATGACATATACATTTTCATTTCAATCTAGCAATTCTTTCTGTAGTACTTTTAAAAAAGTTATTTGTAAATAGTTGGTAACCTGGCACTGAGCCCAGCTTTGCTTAATCTTACTGTCTTTGCAGCAGTCTCTTTCTATTTTAAGATACTTTGGTAATTATTGGTTTGTTTTCTAAAAATGGAGTAAATGATCTCATTTTGTGGAGTTAACTTCTTCTTAAGTGATATTTTATGATTAGATGGTTTAAAACAACTGTCTTGCTTTTCAATAACAGATGTGACAACGAAATTACACTGCACAACAAAATTTATTCATTCATGGAATAGTATTTATACCTAGCATTTATAAAATGCTACTGGTATTGTTCCAAGTAGTTTACATTTATTGGTTCATTTAGTCATAACAACCTTGTGAGATTAGGTATTAATATTATCCCCAATGTACAGATGGAGGATCTATAATACCCATATAATACAGATATAAATTCAGCTTTGGAATAATAAGTCATGTTTGACAGGATTTATCAGCAAGACTAGGAAGCTGGCCAGTTAATGCAGGAAACCAACAAAAGAAAGGGAAGTAGTAAGAGAAGGTTTCCTGAATCTTACTCTATTCTCTTAATAGAAGAATTTCAAACAAACAAACAAAAAACTTAGTTAATTCTTTTAAGCTGTTAGGCAAATTATTTTCTACTTAGCTTTAGGTCAACAAATAACTTTGTAGTTCTTGTGAAAGGCAAAATCTGGAACTTATACATAGGTTACATTATGTTTTTGAAACATTAGCCTTTTTTAATCTTCAAAGGAAACACAGGCACTGAGGAATTGTTCTTCTAGTTAAAACAGAAACAAAGTGCATAAATTCCAATTTCCTTGGGATGGTTCATTACCTTCTCAATAGCTATGGGACCACAACCTATTGTGGGATGGCTGCACTCATCTAGTAGCAAAGTGGAAGTCTATGAGTAGCTCTGACAATCCAGCCACCTGTTAATCTGGAGACCCATTTTCTAGTTGGTAGACTATTGTATGTGTATAAAATGTTTTTATAGGGACAGATTTTGTTTTATATGATGATATAATTTAGCAGGCAAATAATTAATGGAAATAGTAATTAACTCCAATTCACGGTTACCCAGTTGTCTTTGATTTAAAAAACATAACTGAAGATTAAAAACATTATAAAATAAAGGAATCAAATGAGAGTACGAATGAGTCACATTTTAATTTTATTTATAGTAGTTTTAATTTGCTGTCTATAATTTTTTCATGGTTTTCACAAAGGGATTAAATTTCATCAGACTCAGGTTCTTCTAACTATTAGGAATAACATGTGTCCATTTTTATAAGCTCATCCCTGAAAGTAGAAACTCCAGAAAGCCATCTATTACTAGGTTTGTTTTCCACATTTGTCAAGTATACTATAAAGTAAACCTTTAAACATTAGAATTTTCATAGGAAAATTAGAGAAACTAAGAGAAAAACCAGGAGGAAAATAATAACTGGATTTGTCAATAGCTTGGATGTGGTTGAGAGAAAGGAGACAGTCAAAACTGATAACCAGTTATATGTAAGAGGTCATACAGTATTCAGATTTATGCCATTAGTAAGTCAAACTGGAAAGGCTAGGCAGCGCTAGTGTTTGTTACCTTTCTTCCAAAAGTTGATGTTCCTTTTCCTGAATATAATTTTGACTCTTCAAATTTTAGTGACAGGTAACTTTAAGTAGTAATAAAAGCCCCATAAATAATTTGCAATTGTTTTAACTTTTTTTTTTTTTAAGGCACTTAAGCGATTTACACATGATAGCTTTCCAGGTTCTTTCGGTAAAAGATTTAAACATGGCAAGATTCTGACATGTCAAAGGTCACATAACCTTTAGCTATAAGCCAGATTTTCTATTAATCTGCTGATATATTTTAAGATTCATTAGATTACTATATCTATACCAGTTAATGATGTACCTGACAAATACACACCCTTCCCGTTTCTTAAAAATCATCCCAGGGGCGCCTGGGTGGCTCAGTTGGTAAAGCGACTGCCTTCGGCTCAGGTCATGATCCCCTAGACTGGGAATCAAGCCCCACATCGGGCTCCCTGCTGGGCAGGAGGCCTGCTTCTCCGTCTCTCACTCCCCCTGCTTGTGTTCCCTCTCTAGCTGTGTTTCTGTCAAATAAATTAATTAATTAAAAAAATCATCCCATTAACTTTTGTGGATCTGCACATTTCAAAAAATCTTCTAAAGCCCTTTGTCATGTAGTGTAGTGCATACGTAGGCTCAGATTTGAAAGACTCAGTTTATCAGATCCTTGGCTCTTCTTCCACAGGCCCAAAAGGATAAATGGATAGAATGAAACTAAGCTGAAATGATTTAAAAAACCAGTATTTGGATGCTCCTATTTTAAAACGATGAAGCAGCTTTTAAAATAGAAAAGGATCCACAATTTTGCTTTCCCGCAAACTAGTGTTAAGGGAATCACTGCTGTCCAAAAATATTTTTGAGATACCAGTGTACATTATAAACATAATTTTTTAAAAGGAAAGCAGTCATATTCTGGAATTTCTCCCTCTCTTCGCCCTCGCCCGATCTCCAACCCTCCAAATGGCTAAGTCGCATAGCTGAAAGGATTTTGCTCATTTTTTCCAAAACACTTCACATCTGGGTAGTGGCCAACCATGGAAAGTTTCAAGTAAATGTAACATTGGGAGGAAAACGAGGCTCGTCTGGGGCTGCCTTCTCTGGACCTCGGCCATCAGAGGTGTCGCCTCACGCCCTTACCGGATAGCCGGGGCCAACTGCAAGACTGGACCAGCCAAGCTCCGACGGCCCCGGCCAGACGCTTCCTCCCGCCAACCCGGGCCACTCGGCTTGCCGGTCAGTCTCCCCAACCGGTCCGAGGCCCCAGAGTCCAGGAGCCAATCCACTTCGGAAATGTAGAGACCCCTGAGTCCCCAGTTTCCAACTCGCGCAGCCTCGCGGCTGGCAAAGCGAGAGGGAAGGGACTAAGCTACAGCCCCGCATGGCTCCCACGCCTCACACGTCAGTTCGGTTCTCTACTCACCCTCCCCCGCCCGTCCCCCGCCCGACTCTTCGCGCACGAAGCGCGGAGAGAAATTTGACTGCTTCAGTCACCAATCAGGAGAGAGGTTGAGGATATGAGCCAATCGAAGCGGGGAAAGGGGGTAGGACGCGAGCGTCCTCCCGCCCCCAAGAGGGTGAGCGCGGAATGTCTCCAGCCCTCCCCCGCTACTCAGCCTCAGTGCGGAGTCCTCGGCGGAGAGAGGAGAAGCGGTAGCTGGCAGCCTCGGAGGAACAGCAGAAGCTGCGAGAACCGGAACCGAAACCACACCCACGTCGCTGCTCCTGTCCTCTTTTGCCCTCCCGGCGTCCCCCCGGAGACCGCGTTCCCGAAAGAGATCGGCCGCCCACTCCCCTAGCATCCTCTCCTGTCGAGCGGGTGCTGACAGACCCAGCGGCATGATGCGACTGCGGGGCTCAGCGATGCTGCGGGACCTGCTCCTGCGGCCTCCCGCCGTCTCCTGCGCGACTCTGAGGCGGGCACAGCCCCTCGCCACACAGTGCCGGCGTCCCCGAGGCGGGGGACAGGGGGCCGCGGGCGCAGTGGCCGCCGCGCGACTCTACCCATGGTGGGGCGGGGGCGGCCGGCCGGCGGGGCCCGTCGCGCGGGGACTGTCTAGCTCCCCCTCGGAGATCCTGCAGGAGCTGGGCAAGGGGGGCCCACAGCAGCAGCAGCAGCAACCCGGGGCGTCGCCGCCCGCGGCCCCGTCGGCTCCCGGCCCCAAGGACGGCCCCGGGGAGACGGACGCGTTCGGCAACAGTGAGGGCAAGGATCTGGTGGCCTCAGGCGAAAAGTGAGTGTCTCCGCTAGGCGGAGGAGGCCTCCCCTTGCGTGGGGCCCGGGAGGGGCCTGCGGTGGGGCGGGATGGGAGCGGAGGTTCGAGAAAGAGAAAGAAAGAGATGCCGGGCGGCCTGCGCAGTCTGCGCCATGTGATTAGGTCCGGCCCCGCCCGCGCCTTCTCTGCCGGCGCCCCTCCGCTAGGCCCCCACTTCCCTTCCCCGCCCCCGGGAGGAGCCGTGGAGGGGTCGGAGGGGCCGGCTTGGCCCCCGCCCCCTCCCCCCTCCCGGGAACTGCGGCTGCCTGGCCCGCGCCGCGTGCTCTGCCCCCCTGTCCCCGGCTGCAGCACCTGGCCTCCTGCCCAGCTCCCCGTGGGTGATGCCGCACGAACATCTCCACTGAGTGACATTTAGGAGTCGAGTATTGAGCATACCCTGTGCCTTTCTGACTCGTCGCTTTTCAGGCTCAGGTTTCCGCTCTAAGCCAGCCCTCCTGCGATCTCTGCCACCATCTCTTTAGAAAACTAGCGTGGCAGAATATTCTTAAATATTTCTGGAGTGGCTCTTTGAGGCGTGGTGTGGAGACATCTGGGGCACCGGAAATAATGTTTTCGAAACGAGATTAAGAGGAAAAGAGTCATGTGGCCGAGATAGGGCACACAGTACAAGACTACCTGTTTGCAGTGGGGACCAGCTTGAGCCTGTGTGATATCTTTGATGAGATGGAGGAATTTTTAAAAATAAAAAATCAAAATAGCCAAGATGAAATGTGACTGGTAAAACACTATGAAAAATCCGAGTTATGTAGCTGTGGTGACTTAGCGGTAGAATGTTAAGTCATCTGTGCCGCACAGCAGTTTTGACTTAAAACGCAATTGGGTTTTTTACACAATATGTAAAGCAGTTTCTTGGATATTTTGTGTAATATAAATGGACCCAAACTTTGTTTTCCATATGGATGAAAATATATCTGTATGCTTTCTTTATACTCCACTACTTTGCTGACATTGTACTGACATTATGCGACCTCTTTTGCCTCCTTGTGACTTAACGTTACTGTCTCCAGCCTTAGATCACCTTAAGTCAAACTGAAAGTGTCGTTTGATTTTTATATTTTCAATCTCATACCGGCTTCACGTTTCCTGTAATTGAAGTTGGCACCTTCCTAAAACATTCCAAGCTAAAGGTTTCCCAGACTGAAAAATGTTACTTTAAAATTTTTTTTTTAAAGGTTTTATTTATTTGACAGAGAGAAACACAGCCAGAGAGGGAACACAAGCAGGGGGAGTGAGAGAGGGAGAAGCAGGCTTCCCGCGGAGCAGGGAGCCCGATGTGGGACTCGATCCTGGGACTCCAGGATCAGGACCTGAGCCGAAGGCAGTCGCCCAACCAACTGAGCCACCCAGGCGCCCCAGAAAAACGTTACTTTAAAAAAACACAGCTGGTGATGGGCAAAATTTGTGGTATTTTGTGGTAATGGTTTCGTGTCACAAAGTAGCCTTAGGACCATCAGCAGGTCATTTAACATCTTTAGTTAGATGATTTAAATCCCTTCAAGGCCTAAAAAGCTAGACTTTTGTTAAATTTTGACCTCATGTTTTTTAGGGACTCTCTTGTACCTTGTCATTTGGTTTACCAGGCTTGGAACTAGTTTAAATACCTGAGCCCAGAGTTAAAGAACTGCAAAATGCAATTGCGAGCATTTAAAGTTCTTAAATGCTATGGAAAGGGAGTAGCTTTCTATTGAAAATGTCTTCCAGTCTGTGTCTCTTCAGTGGCTTTAGTGTCCTTCTTTTTTTCCTTTTTGTCAATAGGATGTTGAGCTCATTTTGTGATTTACATATTTCCTAGAAGTTTCTAGCTTCATTGCCTTCTGAATAAGAGGTTATCTCTTAGCAATAACTTTCAAACCTTTTGGCTAATACTTACTGACAATGATACATAAAAATTGCCCTGTACTATATCTTAAACCCAAAGAACCATCTAGAGAGGGAATCCTTCAAGAATATTTGCTCAGATGCCCCAGGAGTTTGAATGACCAGTAAGATAATCATGTTTACCTTAAGTTAAAAAGGAGTTTATTTTTTCTGCCACTGAAGTTTGGAGTATAGCTGGACTGCCTCAGAGCAATCCAAGTATATGATAATCCTGAGAGCTTTTGATCAAGGATTTAGAGTGAACCCCAGCTGCCTCCAATCCACATATAAAGTTGAAGAGCACTGGCCTCAAGATTGCCAAAAAAATTTTAAATCTTATTAAAGATTCAATTTCCCAAATGATCTAGTTTCCAAATGTAGCTTTCCTCCTTTGACTCCTTCTATTTTGTCTTTATGTGATAAACATTTCTCTCATTCTGGGAGGTAAGCTTCCAGTTGATCCTGTTATCCTTTCTAATGCTCAGCTTCCAAAGCACAGTTCATCCCTCAGTCAGCAAGCCATCTGGAATGTCAGCACTCGGGACTCTGCCAGGTTTTATGGGGGATTATTAAAAGAAATAGCCATGTGAAAATTAAATGAGTTGACGTTTTGTAAAAGGCTTAGGACAATATTTAATATGTGTTAAATACTACATAACTCTGTATTAAACAAGAAAATTGCTTCATTTATTGTAAAACATGGCAAGGACATTGGCCTTTGAATTTTAGGCTCACACATGAGAAATTTCTTTTGGTTTTTTAGTTTCCAGAAAAAACTGCTCTTGAGAAATTATTGTGCTTATATGAAACTATTTGATTTGCACTGTTATTTGTTATCTTTTTGTCCTGTTTACCAGTAAGCTCAGAGTGAATTTAATAACCATAGCAGAAAGCACTTTTATTAACATGGCTGAGATATTTCCTTTTCCTACTTTACTTGGTCTGACTATATTTTATTGACCTTAACATATTATTTTCTGGAAAGAGGTGGGATATAAGCAAGTTAACCTACTTACCTTTTTTCCATTATCAAATTCTTTGAACTAGTGCCATCCGAGGCTATGCCATCTCTTTCAACCAACTTCAGTCTGGTTTAGATTCCTGATTTAGCTTAAGATTTTACTTCTATCTTAAGAATCTTATAGAAAAATTTATTGATCTTTGCTCAGTTTTGACTGTAGTATACTTAATTTTTTGTTGCTATCATTTCATCATTTTGAAAACCACATGGCTTGGCTCTCTTCATTTTTTAAATTGTTCTCTTTGCTTCCCGGCTCTTTTTGGATTTGCTCATTGAGTAAAAACCCTGAGGCTAAGGCTTTTGCTTTTTTCCTACTTTTCTGCCTTTTCAACGGTATATGCCTTCTCTCAGCTTTGACTCTCAGGGTAATTTTTCATCTCTCATCCAAACTCTTTTCTCATATTTATCTCCATATATTTGATGACCCAAATTTAAAATCTGTGCCCCCACATTCAGTCTTCTGTCCCATTTCAATCTATTTTGCATACTGTTCTGAGATTAATTATAGATTTTTAATTTCAAACTATGACTCTCCTTCTAGTATACCAGTAGACTGGAGTGAGCATTATATCAAATCACAAACCATGCTGTAGCATTCAGTATTCTTCATCAGCTTTAATGCCAAAGGCTTGCCCATCATGGATATTTTATCACACTGTTCTCCATCAAGCATGCCATGCTTCGTTTCTGTAAAGCTCAGAAGTGGGTATCTTGTCAAGCAGATTATGCGCTGAGTGTGGATTCATACTTGAGCTCCTCATGGGGCTCCATCTAATGACCCTGACATCAGGACGTGAGCGGAAACCAAGAACCGAAGCACTTAACCAGGTATGCACCAAGGTGCCCCTAAAAAAGATTTCATTTATTTTTTTGAGAGAGAGAGAGAGCACAAACGGGGTGGAGCAGAGGGAGAGGGAGAAGCAGACTCCCTGCTGAGTAGGGAGCCCGGGGCTCTATTTCAGGACCCTGGGATCATGACTTGAGCTGGAGGCAGATACTTAACCAACTGAGCCATCTAGGCACCCCAAAAAAGATTTTTAAACTGTTATCTTTATGAGGGTATTCTGAGTGACATAGGCACTTAAGATTCTTGGTGAGGGTTCTTAAGAATACAGACAAGAACAGTTTCTAAACTGTATGTAATTTTAAATATATTCATACATTTTTAGGAATTTAGGCTAACAAACTGAGTCATAGATTTATTCACTAATATTTCTGGCATGGTATTATGCATACTAGAGAAGAATGGAGAAAAACTTGTGTTCAACATTAGTGGAATGGTTAAGTAAATGATGACACATCCATATGAGAATCTCTTATTCAGTCATTTAAAATGTATACAGATACTTTGGAGGGTATGAGAAAATGGTAAGCCATAAGTTAGAATACAAAATTTTCTGTGCAGTATGATTTTAAGTGATCCTTAAACTTAAAAAAAAAAAAAGCTCAGAAAAAGTATCCAAGGAAGATAAACTGAAATGATATCAGCTGTTGTAGTTTGTGAGAATGGACATTGTTTTTCCCGCTTCTTTAGAGTTACTAAGATTTCTCATTATGACTACAGTTGAGCCTTGAATGGTGGTCTCCCCTCACAGTCAAAAATCCCCTGACTTCCCCAAAACCTAACTATTAATAAGCTACTTTTGGCTGAAAGCCTTACCCATAGCATAAACAATTAATACATATTTTATTTTGTTTTATATATTATATGCTGTATTAAAGTAAGCAAGAGAAAAGAAAGTTATTAAAATCATAAGGAAAAGAAAATACTACACTGTATGTATTGAAAAAAATCCACATGTAAGTGGACCCACATAGTTCAAACCCATGTTGTTCAAAGGTCACCTGCATATATAATTAGAAGAACCACATCTGTTAAATTTTAAAATTGTAAATCTCTACTCTGTTGTCTTAGTCTTCTAACGTAGTATCCTGTTTCTTGTACATATAACGGGAAGTACCCACATTACATTAAAAAGTTAAGAAAAAATTGTGAGTGGGTTTGTACAGCTCTTATCAGCATTCAATTGTATTCACTGTTGGAAAACATCAGGCTTTTTTATTTCTAAACTGTTCTGATATTTCCTATGTGTAGAGCTAGGCTTGAAGTAATTTTAGATCAAGAATTTTAGTCCAGGGGTGCCTGGGTGGCTCAGTCCTTAAGCGTCTGCCTTTGGCTTGGGTCATGATCCTGGAGTTCAGGGATGGAGCCCTGCATCCGGGGCTCCGTGCTCGGCTGGGAGCCTGCTTCTCCCTCTTTCACTTCCCCTGCTTGTGTTCCCTCTCTCGCTGTGTTTCTCTCTGTCAAATAAATAAATAAAATCTTAAAAAAAAAAAAGAATTTTAGTCCAGTAAATGGAGGAAAATTGTGCACACTTATACACATGTGAATGTGCTCCTCCTTATCTTCCAGTGTGTTTCCTAAATAGTCACAAGTCTAACCTGTACATACTTGTGTGTAGGGCCGATGGGAACTGTGGGTTTATTTCCATTGGGCCTGCTTGCAGGCTCCTTGAAGATGTGGTGTAGCAAGTTTTCGTCTCATTGTATTGCAGTTCTTTTAGTGTGTATTCCCATAAATGGTGATCTTGTATCAAAATAGGACATTTTCTTTCCTAATAAAAATCACTTGTTTTCTATAAAAATGATTTCTATATATAAATGCATTATAAAAAAAAGTATAAGTCTTGGTGTAAGCCTCTTTAGAAAGTGTTGCATAATTTTTACTGCAGTACAAAGTTATAATAATAGCATTTAACATTTCTTGTTCCAAATTAGGGTTTACCATAAGGGAGCATTGCTATAGTGATGCTTTCAGGCAAGTGTTGGCTAACTTTTTCTCAGAAGGCCCAAGTAATACATATTTTGTACATAAAACTTTATGTACAAAAACAGGAGGGGCTGCTATAGTTTGCTGTTGGTGGCTGCAGCATTAAACTGTATTTAGTTGTGTAATGGATTTTCTCATATTCTGACTGGTTGTGCTTTGAATGATTTGTTCCTTTGTGGATTTTTGTATCTTATGTCAGCTGCTATATCTTGTTCCTCTTGTTCCTGTTCTTCATGTCTCCACTTTGGCTATTTTCTCTTACTGTCACCTTCCATACCTAATTTGCTTTAACTTAAAAAAAATTTTCCATAAAATACACATAACATAAAAATCTTTTAACTATTTTTAAGCTTATGGCTCAGTGACATAAAGTACTTTTAAAAATGAATTCAGATAATTAGGCTTTATGTATAAAATGTGTGAATAGAGGTCCTGTGTGTGTGTGTGTGTGTGTGTGTGTGTGTATTTATATATATATACATAAAGTTTATATTCTTTAGTGTAGGAATTTAGGAGGATATCTATTTAAGCTCAAAAACTGAGAATTAGAATTGGAGGTGACTTTAAAAACATCTAATTCCACCTCATTTTTCAAATTTTATAAGTTGGCCATATGAAATGGCCTAACTAAATGATTAAAGTTCCTACAATATTAGGACTTACTTTGTTTTTTCATCTGCTTTTAGATTAATAAAATACTATACTGAATTGGTTACTTTTTTAGGTACAGGATTGGAAGAGACCTTAAAAACCCATTTCCCAGGGCATCTCAGTGGCTCAGTCATTTAGATGTCTTGCCTTTGGCTTAACTCAGGTCATATCCAAGGTTTTGGGATCCCTGTTCAGTGGGGAGCTGATATTTTTTCTTCTTCTTTTAAATTCCCTGAAAATTGTTACTCATCTCTCCTTGAATACATCCTTGACTGGAGTTAATTCCCTTAGAATATAGCACCTTCCATTTCAGAACTGTTTTTTTGTGTATCTGAAGTCTGCCTTACGTTAACCTCTATTTACATATTTTAGTTATTTCAAAGATATTTCTAGAATATTAAAGTGATTATAATAACAATTCACATAATAGCTGTATCCTTTTTTTTTTTAGGATTCTATTTATTTGACAGAGAGAGACAGTGAGAGCAGGACACAAGCAGGGGGAGTGGGAGAGGGAGAAGCAGGCTTCCTGCCTCATTGGGCTCTATCCCAGGACCCTGGGATCATGACCGGAGTTGAAGGCAGATGTTGACGACTGAGCCACCCAGGTGCCCCGATATCTGTATATATTTCTTTTTAATTTTATTTATTTGACAGAGAGAAACACAGCAAAAGAGGGAACACAAGCAGGAGGAGTGAGAGAGGGAGAAACAGGTTTCCTGCCGAGCAGGGAGCCTGATGTGGGGCTCAATTCCGGGTCTCCGGGATCATGACCTGAGCCTAAGGCAGTCGCTTAACCAACTGAGCCACCCAGGTGCCCTGTGATATCTGTATTTTTACAACTGGTATGATTTATTAAAGGTGCTTGACTGAAGGAATAGTTGGTTGAAAGAACTAATAGAGTTGGGACTTGATCTGCCCAGGTCCGTGTCGTCCCCTCAGAGACCAGCAGACTGCCCTCTGGGTTAGACTTCTGAAGTTGTACATGTGGACAAATTGCCATCAACTGATATGGACAGCCTGGCTACTTATCACATAAACATTTATGGCTTTGGTGCTTCTTACCTGGCGTGCTCTTGAGTAATTTTCAGTGAAGTTGAATCAGAACAGCATCCCTAATTTAATATGATCTCATCCTCACTTTGTACAGGATGCAGTTTTACCAAGGTTTTACCAAGTTTTACCAACTGAACAATAGTTTAGTTATCTAATGTAAGTAATTGCCCTGTTAACATTTTGGTTAGAAATTCTTCAGTATATAAAGAGTCTTATATTTCATTATTCTGAATGAACTCACAAGTGTTCTTCTGAAATGGAGGGCTAATAACTGAGTGTAGCTGGTGTGGTATACTAGAAAGTAATCAGGACTAGAAACCAAAGACCAGCTTTCCATGACTAATTCTGGTCCAGCCACTTAAGAATTGTGTGACATTAGACATGGTGCTTGGCTCTGAGACCAAGGTCTTTATCTGTAAACCTTACTTTAACACATAAGGTTTTAAGATATCGGGAAATCCTTTCTTAACAGTAAAGCCTTAAAATATTTAAGGTTTTATTTTTAAATTCTACCAATAATTATTAGCCTTAGGGCAAAATGATTTGGAAAATAAGCAGAATTTGTCACTTGTCAGACCATGAGACTTGTAATGATACATGGTCAGCCCCTCATCAGTTCAACACTCAAACCCATAGGTTTATTTAATTAATTTTTATTGAAATATAATTGGCATACCATATTATATGGGTTCCATGTGTACAACATAGGGATTCCACACTTGTGTGAATTGGGAACTGATCACAGTAAGTCTAGTTATGATCTGTCACCATACAAAGTTGATACAGTATTATTGGTGGTGTTCCCCATGCTGTAAATTATATCCTCATAGCTTGCTTATTTTATAACTGGAAGTTTGTACCCCTTGATCCCTTTCACCCATTTTGGCCCCCACTTTGGGAACCACTACTGTTCTCTCTCCTCTTTGGGAACCACTACTGTTCTGCATGCTGTGAGTCTGAACTGGTTTAATTTAATTTGCTGGGGTTGATGGACAGCTATTTTCTCAATCAGATTACTTGAAATTCAAAATGATAAAATGATTTAAAAACTACTCCAATTTTTTTTTTTTTAAAGATCATTGTTTTAAGATGATGACATAAGTAAAAATACCAAAGCATTCTTTTGTGTTTTCTTAGTGGACCTTTTTTTTTCCCCCAAAGTTTTTATTTATTTTTTTCAAAGATTTTATTTATTTATTTGACAGAGAGAGAGAGACTGCAAGAGAGGGAATATAAGCAGGGGGAGTGGAAGAGGGAGAAGCAGGTCTCCTGCGGAAGAGGAAGCCTGATGTGGGGGCTCCATCCCAGGACCCTGGGATCATGATCTAAACTGAAGGCAGATGCCTAATGACTGAGCCACCCAGGTGACTCAGACCTGTTTTTTTTTAAACCTAGTTGGGAAAAAAAGTTTCTGATTATCTGATAGGTTTACTACCATACTATACTATGTATTTGTGTTACATGGGGTTGACCTCTAAAAAATAAATAAAAAGGGAAGGTAATACACTAGTCTTGAAGGTTTATAGTTTAGTTAGGTAACATGAAATGTTAATTAACGAAATAGAACAATATAGTTGATTTCAATTTTTTTCTTCTCATTTTGCAGTTCTTAGTAAAGGCTTGCTTTTCATTTTCCTCCTTTCATTTGATACTAGAGTTTTTTTTAATACAATTTTGAACGGATGGGGGAGAGTTTACAGTATTGCTCCTAATTACAAATTATATTTACTGATTTCCCCCGCCCATCAAAGCAAAATTGAATGCTTGCTTTGTACTTCCTAATACTTTTCTTACACTTCTGTAATAATACTTGCCCCATTGCTGTAGTCTTGGCTCTCCTAGATGACATCATTACTTTATTCATCTTTATATCCCCAATGCTTAGCACATAGTAGGCTGTATAAGAGAAGTACAAAACTTAGTGATGCAGTTCAGTGCATGGTAAAAATCACTGATGCCTTAAAGGATTAAGAAAAGGAGGGTTATAAACAGAAGGCTTATATAGATAAAAAATTAAAGGCACAATAGCAGGATTTATTTGCAGGTTGGTGAGTCTAATTAATTAAAGATGATAAGTTTAAGAATAGATAGTACAAAGCCAAATATAGAGAACTGAATACCAGACTGAGGAGCATAAATTGTCCTTTGGTATTGGGTAACTGATTTGATTGATCAATAAACAAAGACAGTTAAGTATCTCTTTTCATGTTGCAGAAATTGGCCCTGAATTTAAACTCCATATGTAAATTTTGGAGAGGTAGTCTCCTCATTTATTGTTTATATAGATTTCTCCCAACCCTGAAAATTAAGTATTTTCACAGCTCATGGTAGAAATAGGCACTTAATTCATTTATCTTACTCTTTCACTGATGTTCCTTGTAAACGCCAAGTGAATTTTCTTTGCTGGAAATCCCTTTCGGTTGCCATGTTTTCAACTCCTACCCATCTTCCAAGTCCAGCTGAAATTCTGTGTCTTCTAAAAAAGCTTCACCTTGTTAGTCCACAGTGAAGTAATTTTTCAGAGTGGATGCCATAGTCTCATTCTTGTAATTCCTCATTATCTGCATCTTCTATTTTCAATTTAGACTGTAAGCAACAACTAACAATACTGTACATGTCATGGATGCCATTTAAATACATGGTATTTTCTTTTCCATTTTTTTAAAGAATGATTTTTTATGTTCTAGGCAAGTATTTTGTAAGGGTGTAAAGTAGAGGAAGGAATGGATAGATGAAGGCACAAAATGATAGTGAAAGGATCTTAAGGCCAGAAATTAGGAAGTAAGGTGAAATAAAAGGAAGGAATAAAAAGGTATGAAATAAGGATTTTTCTTTGGATTTACTGATCTATGTATATCTTATTTTAGTTGCTGAGTGTCATCACCATTGTATATTTTTCCATAGGGAATCTGGATGGCTCACTTAGGTTTATCAGTAGTTGCTAATATAATGATTTCAAAGTCCCCTATAATCTATTTTTTTAGAAGACTCCTGAAGGATTTTCTAGTTACTATATGCTTGCAACTATAGTTTTTAGCTTTTGAATTTTAATAGCAAAATACATTACTATGACAAAATACATTACTTTGTAGCAACACAAAGTCATATTAAATTTGGAGAGAGAAAGGGGGTGATATCAAGAAAGATCTTTGGGGTAATTTCTTCCTCTTTGAAAGTTTGGGGAGAATCTTGTCATTTATTTGTTTATCAGAGAGTTGAAGCTAACCCAGGTCAGAGTCTAAGCTTTTACATGCTGAAATAGGTAGTACGTTCTTTTTATCAATTTTGACCTATTTATTTTGTAAGCACATTTTTTAGAGATGACTTAAATCTCTCTTCTATGGATAAAAATTAGTCTCATCCAAAAGCAAGTAAATATTTACCTTTTTTGCTAGCTGTGGCAATAACATGGTCATTTAAATTCTTTTGTGCTCTGTACCATAAGCTAAAGAAGTGTATATTTTATGTTATTTGCTTAGCTTTTAGGCAAAGCAAATACCATTAACTGGCGTGGTAAATATATAGAAAGCTTATTTTGCAGTTTTTTAAGGTGATCAACTACCACTGTCTGCAGTTTATTTGACAAACCATTTTCTGTAAATAATTGGTCTGCTATTTTCCACTGCTGTTTTGATGGCCAGCTCAATTTTTCTTTAAATAATTAAGTCATCAGTATTGTTGAATGCTGTTAATGGTTTTGGTTCAGGGTAAGAGCTAAAATATTATACCTTAGGAAAGTAATAACTAGCTAGTAAGTTTGAGAGCCAGTATACTGTAGTGGTGAATAATTTGGACTCTGGATTTTGAGAAATGGGTTCTAAATCCATTTTGCCATTGTGCCATCTTGGGAAGCTTCTTGACCTATCTGAACTCCTGTTTATATATATTTATCTTTTTATATTTATATTATATTCTATGAATATATGTCATTAAATTATGGTAATCTGATTTGTTTTTAAAAAATTTGGCATGAAATTGATACATTTTAAGGTTGACTTTAAAACCTAAAAGTTGGTGTAACAGTGTTGAAACTAAGTTTAAATGATATTGATACCAATATTAATGTTTCTTTTAGGAGAAATTTTATATGTTTGTATAACTATTCATGTTCTGTGAACCAAGTCTATATTCTGTTGTCTTTTAAGATAGAAATATATGGGCCACTAATAATGGGGAGGTAATTATATTAGGAAATCATTAAGTACATATGGTCTTACTGAAGTATGGAACTACTAAGTAATCTTTGGGTAATCCAGGAAATATTTAGCTACCTAGAAAAGCTCTTTTTAACACTATAAAAACAATCGTGACAGTTTATTTTATGAAGGTAATATATACAGTTTTCCCATGAAACTTGCCATTATACCTATGGCTAATCCAGAATTATTATCAGTTAAGTTCTAAAATTAAGGTAATGAGTATTCCATCCTTCCCTTTTCCTTAACTTTCTCTTTTGCTTTCTTGAAATACAGATAAAGTCTTTTCCAGAATATTTTATACATTCTCCCTCCACACATATATATGTCTCCCTCACGTTTTAGTAGATGGGGAGATCTGTTTTACCGTAGATTTGTAATCCTTGCATCACTGTAATGCAATCATTGACGTTCAGAATATGGAAATGTGTTAATTATAGTTTCAGAGCTAAAAAAAAAAAGATGTTATAATTTCATTATCATTTGTTTACTTGAAAGCTTTTCAGTGGATAGGAAAAAATTCCTTTCTTGTTTAAATGTTTGGCTAATTATAGTATCTTATTTATTAGTTAATTAAGATTTTAATGTATTTTTATGGTAAATTTTATTCTAACAGTCTTCTTTGTGATTTGAGGCATTTGGTCTGTATACGTAAGCCTAGATTACTTTAGATATATTAACTATAGTTACCATCAATTGAGTATTTACTCTCTGCCAGTCATTATTCTAAATGCATTGAATGTTTCCAGTCAACTGATCCTCACAACAAACAACCCTGTGAGGTAGGCACTATTATCTTCTCTCACATGAGGAAACTGAACCAGGCAAATGTTCTTTAATTTATCCAAGGTGACTCAGCTAGTAAGTATTATAGCTAGAATTTAAAATGGTACACTAATCTTTATTGTCTAATATGTACTTGCTGTCTCTCCCAGAATTTTACAATCAAGTTAATGTTTTAATAATATATAACTATAGTCATCATATTTTAAAAAACAGCAAACTATTGACTCTTACCTGAACATTTGCTGAGCTCTATAATTAGTGTTGGGTATTGTATTAGGCTGTACAGGAGGGTATCACCATAATAGATGACTGGATATTAGTACCACTAGAAATAGTAATCAAGATATTAAAGCCTGGGATTTTAGAAAATCTATATTTATTAATAAGTCATTTTCTAATTTTTCAGTATGATTTCAGTAATAACTGCTTTGATTTTGGTAAATTAGCATTTATCATAACAGTATTCTTGATGAGTAGATCAGCTCAGCTGTAGTGTGATTCAATGATTAATTAATAATGGGTATATCTAAAATCCATTAGAATGTTTGCAGAAGGATTAATTTTGTTTTCTTTTTCCCCCTTTAGTAAAATAAAACAGGGTCTGTTACCTAGTTTGGAAGATTTGCTGTTCTATACAATTGCAGAAGGACAAGAGAAAATACCTGTTCATAAATTTATTACAGTAAGTTTTTATATTTTTCTATCTTAAACTTTTCTTAAAAATCAGTAATACTGAATCAGTAATACAGTAATATTGAAATGTAGTCTTAAAGGTCATCTGACATGTAGATTCTGACTGACATTGTTTCTCTTATTATGTTTTCAAATTTTCATCATGCTCATTTCAAGGTAATCAGTGAAAGAAAATGAAAGAAACAATGAGAAACTTGTCCAGAAAGTGGGTAATAGTGACACTAAAATGCCCATATACCCATTCAGGTCCTGGGTAGAAGTTTTTATATACAGGAATAAAAACTTGTAGTTGGAATAAGCATATACATTATTTGCACTATGTATTTACAAACTCTTATTTTTTTAAAAACAGGCACTCAAATCTACAGGATTGCGAACGTCTGATCCCAGGTTGAAAGAGTGTATGGATATGTTAAGATTAACTCTTCAAACAACATCAGATGGTGTCATGCTAGACAAAGATCTTTTTAAAAAGTAAAAATTTCTGCCAAACCTTTAATGGTGATTTGCTGTGCTATATGGTGATTTTTCTTTTAAAACAAAACTGCATCTTTGAAGGCCAGTGCTTCCTGTGTAACTGAAAAAAAGGGGGGATTTATAAACATCTATTGTTTGAAGAAGGTGGTGCACATAAGGTTCTATAATACACAGGGGCTAAGAGTAGACTTTCTTTGAAACTACTCTAAGGAAATGTAGTCATGGATGTTTCCAATTTACAGTATCTGGAGATTGCATTCCGTTTGAATAGAGCACACTCTGTCTTGTCCCAGCTTAAATTGATCTCCAGTTCATCTGCATGTTTTATAGGCTTTTTTAATATGGTCTCTGTTTCTTTCCTACAAGGTGATTTAGATGGCACCATAAAATGAGAAGGCTTCAGGCAGCATGTATTCCTTAGCTTTACATATCTCCACTGCTTCTCTTCTCTCTTCAGACATATTAATACATAGGCTTTTGACTACTTTTATTTCCCTCAAAATATTTAAAAACTGAAGACACGTTAGAGATTAATACCTTGATTTGGTTGAAAGAGTATGCTTATTTTGATTTTCCTGTATTTGCCTATTTGTTAAGTATTTATCTTCATTAATGTGTTCCTATGTTGTCTGATTTCTTAATGGTTTAAAAGAGCATGTTTATAATGGATCCCAAAGAGATAAATATTATTTTAAACTAAGAGGTAAACACTACTATAACACATATACTTTTTCTAGACAATAGGGTACATTGAGATAGATCCAAAGAATTTTAGCATCTATCTTGAAAATTTATTTTCATGTATGTATGTATTTTTATTTAGTTTTATTTTCTTTTGGGGACTGGATGATTTGTCCCAGATATCTCCTGGGAATATCCTAGAGTATTTAAGTGATTTGAAGGTACCTGTTTAACTGAAGCCCTTCAGCGTTTCCTGGCATGCTGTGAAGCACTGCTGACAGTTTGGCTTCTCGTCATTTTACTACAAGTTCTTGATTCTGTTAAGTCAGCTGACCTTATAAAGTATAAATTTTAGGTTCATGTTAGAATTAGTGTTAGAAATTCTAAATCATCAAAATATGTTTCTTTGTGGAGGGGAGGAATTAATTTCTTATTAGCTGTGCTTTTGCAATAGAATTATTTTTAGTGTTCATTAACTGTCTGAGCAAAGTACTCTTGATTATGGTGCCTTCTTTTTTTTTTTTTTTATTTTTTTTTATGGTGCCTTCTGAAGAGTTATTTTGGTGTATTTGAGAAGGAAGTTGTCAGAGAGATGGTAGATAGATCTGTTGATAATTGATATGAGGAATTGCTTTGGAATTTTAAATGAAAGCAGTATTTTATATGTTTTTAATCTGTTTAAAATTTTTTTGTGCTTTATAAACATGTTGCTATGTTTAAATATGAAATTAAAAGTAACTAAATATACTAATTATGAAGCCAGGAAACATAATCATACAATTTTATGCCTGTAATTATATAAAAGAATAGCAATTACCATATTTTAAATACTAGTCCATTTTTTAAAAAAATTGATGATTATAATATAGGCAGTCCCCAACTTGACAAATGCTTAGTGTTTTATATGAGCAGGCAATGGAAAAGTCTCTGACTATAGGCATAATGATTTCTCTTTTCATCTCTAGAATGAAGTAATTCAAAACCTCTGACTATTAACCTTTTGAGGTCGCCTAGGAAGGTGATTGCTCCAGAGATGTTTATTCTGTTCTGTTTTCTTTTCTTTCCTTCCTCCCTTTTTTTTTTTCAAAATAAGCTTCTGGTTTAGTGTTGCCTTAAATAAACTATCTCCTCTCCATGGAGGTGGGAAGGAGATATTACGATGGAATTCATTTTCTCAGAGAAATAATTTATTTTATTTTTTAAAAGATTTTATTTATTTATTTGACAGAGAGAAATGCAGCGAGAGAGGGAACACAAGCAGGGGGAGTGAGAGAGGGAGAAGCAGGCTTCTTGCCCAGCAGAGAGCCCGATGCGGGATCATGACCTGAGCGGAAGGCAGTCGCTTAACCAACTGAGCCACCCAGGCGCCCCGAGAAATAATTTATAAAGGTGGTTAGGTTTGGTTGAAGTCAGTGTGTTGATAATTTTACCTTAAAAACATTGTTGGTTAATATATTTAGCCTTGAGGGTAATCTGAGAAACAACTACTGCATATGATTTTTTTTTTTTTTTAAGAGAAAGTGAGTTCTAAGCATACTGTTTGGAGCATAATCTATTTGAAAGTTGGAGAATGCCTGTATCCATCTAGATAATTAATTGTTCTTAGTGCCAATAATCCTTTAAACTGATAGAAGTGGAAAATTGTGTTGAAAACAAGTATCTTATTTATTTATGTATTTTTAACTATTCAGGTATTAGAATTATTTTTATGTGTGATCATAATATTTTGGTCTTCTGTTTTGGAGGAAAATGAATGGTAGTCTTTGCATTTGTATAGTGACTTTTTTAAAAAGTTTATATCCATTATGTTACTGATGAAAAATTATGAGATATATTCTAAAACATATGCATTATATTTGTTAATCATAAACATTTAAGAAGAAAGATTATTATTCCCAGTTTACAGAAGAGCAAACTAAACAAAGCATGAGAAAGATGTGACTTGCTAAGAATAAGTATGAGCCCTTCCTTCTCAGAATTCATTTTTATATAGGACTTCTAATTTTCTAGTTCCATTCATGACATGTATATTCAGATAACTCCCAATGAAAACATTTACTACCTGTAAGTAGACACTTCGTTGTATGGTAAGATCCCTTGTGTTGGCCACAGTAATTCACCAGCAAAGTCAGTTACCTTAGCCTTACCAGTTCTTCGGATAGAGGGGAAAACAGTAACAAACCAGTTTCACTGACTATACAGTTTTGTTAATTATAAAGCTTCCTTTTAAAAGTGCTGATTAATTTTAAATAGTTAAATAGTTAGTAGTGGGTTAATAATTTAAGTTTGTTTGGCAGTCATATTTTTTCATGTATAACTTTTTTTTTTTTTTAAATGTTTTTTTTTAAATATGTATATATTTTTATAAAGATTTTATTTATTTGACAGAGAGAAACACAGCCAGAGAGGGAACACAAGCAGGGGGAGTGAGAGAGGGAGAAGCAGGCCTCCCGCCAAGCAGGGAGCCCGATGTGGGACTCGATCCCGGGACTCCAGGATCTTGACCTGAGCCGAAGGCAGAGGCTTAACCACTGAGCCACCCAGGCGCCCCATGTATAACTTTTTGAAAAAATTAGGATTTAGGTTTGATACAGATACAGTGATTTAACATCAGGAATTGTAACTTTTTATTGCTGAGAAATTTGTTCTTTAGTATATATTTCTTAAAACTTTCATATATGCAAATTGAATTGCTATTTAAAACATTAAATATTAAATCATTGGCATACTTAATTTTTAGATTAACATTGAAACTATGAGAAAACAATTTATCAAAGTTTATTGAAGTAAATATTATCTCTGGGATGTCAGTTATTTCTATGTCTGTTGCTTAATAATAGAAATTAGGACTATAATTTTTTTTTATGTTGTAATTGGGACACATCTTTGTCATTGGAAATAACCTATATTATTTTAAATCAATATTTTAATCTTATACTGGCCAAGTGAGTATAATCTCTGATTTTTTTATTAATGCTTAAAAGTGAAATCTGACTTTTAATTTTAATCTGATGTTTCATTTAGAACAGTGCTGGGAGCCGCTCAGGCCTTTTAATTATATAAAACTGAGATATAAAACTAAAAAAGAAATACTGAGTGTCTAGTTCTTCATTTCTGTATTTATAGTTAATGCAAGTTATTTACTTGCAGGTGCAATTTTCTTACCTGTAAAGTAAGGAAATCCTCTTTCTCAAAATGTTGAGGTTTTCATGGTTGAACAGATAAAGGGTATTTGAAACTTTCTTTTTATAAAGAATGCCAGTTTGGATTTTTTTTTTTTCCTTCCCAAAGAAGTTAAAATAGTATCATCATTTACCTGTGAGGAATCAAGTTACATAACTCACCATAGTTAGTGGCTGAGACTCTTAAGAAGTTGAGCTTAGAAGATGGTTCACTGTAACCTATTTAAAAGGCTCTTCTTTAAGGTTACATTAATATATTGATTTTCTGGCTTAAGTCCTTTTTAGAACAAAGCAGAATATTGGTCAAATCATTAGATTTCATGCTCTTCCATCCACATGGTTTACCATATCTTTTTAAATACTTTTAACAAAGACCTTTTATTTTATAATGTATTACATATCTCATAGTGAATAGAATAATGGGATTTTATATTTTTGGCGATTCATATAATGTAAAGTTAATTACTATATTACTTTACATATAACTTATTTAAAATTATACATTATTGTTACAAGTATTTTATTCTAATCGGACTAAATAAAGTTGATCTCATGTCTGTTAGCTGGGAAATACAGATTTTTCACACTAATTTAGCAAAAAATATGTTAAAATAGACAAAGTCTAGTTTTTTGGTGAAATACTGCTAATAGTTATGTCAGAACTAAGAGATCTCTATGTCTGAAGTTATTTAATGGATCAATAAACAGGATCTCAACTATGACATAATAAAATCCAGTTTTTGTTAACCAGATGTCATGCTGAATGCTTAACTCTGGTAGGCTTAAAAAACTTGTTTTTAGATGCTCTTGATATTTAACCTGATGGAATGCTCTGCTATTTTAATCTTTGTCACAATTTTTAGGGAATCTAATTTATTTCTTTAACTTGTTCAACAGCCTACAAGCAACTGCATGAAAGACTGCTTGAAGGAAAGAAAATAATACAGAAAGTATAATTTATAGATTTTAGTTTGTTATATAAAATGATACATTTCTCAATTGTTTAAATATTCTCCTAATTAATATTGTTATTACCAACTACTAATATTTGAAAGGCACCTAGTACATTAATTTTTTTCTTACATTTCACAGATGTGTTCAGAGCAACATTGTTTTGTTGACACAAGCCTTTAGAAGAAAGTTTGTCATTCCTGACTTTATGTCTTTTACTTCTCACATTGATGAGTTATTTGAAAGTGCTAAAAAGCAGTCTGGAGGAAAGGTAAATTTTTGATGTAAATATTTTCCTGAACCAGTCACTTAATTCAGCCCAAGTTGAGGTATAGAAATTCAAGTTGTGGAGTTTTCTTGTGCTTTGCTAGTTAAGAAATTTAAGCTTAAGTGAAGTTATTGGATTAAATGCTTTTAAAATATCTTAAATACTCAATTTTGTTATTTGGGCTACAAAGAAATCTTAAGTTTAAGAATTCTTTTTGATTTTCAGATGATGGAAATGGTTTTTAACTCTAATAAAAGAGTAACTTTGTTAAGAATTTCTGTAAATGTGATATTCTTGAACATTAAATTTTAACAATTCTCTAAATAAAATACCAAGGGCTATTTTATTTTTTATCTTATTGGAAGTTTTTAGGTAATGAAACCCTGGCTACCATGACTTTGATTAAAGGAGTTCTCTTTCTTTACCTTTTAAAAAAGTCTTAGTTCCTCTTTTAGACTATGCTTTTCTAGGAATTGAGAATGCATTAGAAAACATACAGGATGAGAGACACTGAGAGAAGTCAGTTAGATCTTACCTGTAATCCTCAAGTCTCTTCTGCCCTTAGTTTTTATAAAATAAAGACTACAAAACCACTGAGTGCTATAAAATAACTCTTCATTAGTGGAAGCTAAATTAAGATGAATTTTTTGGTAGAAGAAATATTACTTGCTTGTATTCTGTTAACTTTTTTCCAATATTTTGTATAGGTTGCAGATTATATTCCGCAGCTAGCCAAGTTCAGTCCTGATTTGTGGGGTGTGTCTGTGTGTACGGTAGATGGACAGAGGTGAGTTTATTTCAAATTCATGGAAACCAACTTTAAATTTTCAATTTTACGTGACAGTGAGAATGAGGGAGAGAGGAGGATCTTTTGTGATGTAAACTAGCCATAACATGACAGGAATTCAAGAAGGAAAATAAGTTTAGATTTTAATTTAATTTGTAAAAACTCAACTAAAATAGTCCTACTCAATAAATTTTATGAGGCGTTTCATCTCATTCACAGCTGTAGTCTTGTTTGAATATTTATTTTTCAAGTACCTGAAATTACAGTTTTCTTAGGAAAAGCAGACTTGTCAAAACATGAAATTATTCACCAATGAACTAACCACTAATAAAATTGGCTCCCATTTCTTAGTTTTAACATTAATAGCCTCTCACTGTATTTGTTGCTCATGCTCTTGATATGATAGTTGAGACAGTATAGTATTATAATAGTCTATTTCCATCTGTCATTTGCAAAGAGAAAAGTCATTTGCAAACTCTCATGTCCGGGAAAGCGATCTTTGGGAAGTGCTAATGGCTATGCACAGAACCATTGACAAATGACGTTCTAGCAGAATTATAAAAAGGGTAATGAAGTGAAGGCACTTCAAAGAGAATGATTTGGTTTTAAAATCAATGAATTATGCGAAGCTCTTGAAAAATTGATAAAGTTCTGGAATATTTTTTTAAGAATGACTTTTTATTATGCTGTGAGTCAGATATAAGGATTTATTATCATGTTATAATTTGGTTTTGTCAAGTCAGAAAAATTATGCCAAAAAAGAAAAATCAATTTTTTAAATTCATTTTGAAGGCTAGGCTCAGAGTTATAATCTCTGTGTTCCTTTTGTTTTTTACTAAAGTATTTCTATATAAATTAAAATTTAATTTGCATAAAATAAGGTATACATCTCCTAAGTGTATACAGCTTTATGAATTTATACAGTGATGAATTTTATCCTAAATTTTGTTAAAACTACAAATCATTTAGCCTTATAGTTTTCAGTCTTAAATATCTTCTTTCTAAATGATCTTTGTATTTATTTTTTTTTACCAATTCTCTTCCTCAACTATTTGCAGTAAAAAGACATATGACTTAGTCCATTCATTCTTAAGGTATCTGAGGCCCAAAATTCATCTAATACTGGCATAGGTAAAAAAAATACCTGGGTCCCTTAACTTCTAGTTTGTTCTCTCCATCATGACAGACTTTTGTTCTCATCTGGGCCTGTAAAATGTAGTAAGCATTAATTGTGTTGAATTAAATGTTGGGTGCTATAAAATGACACAAATACATGAGAAGACATGGCTTTATTCTCTATGGACCAAATTCTAGTACGGAATGATCGCCCTGTTTTTGGATTTGGAGGAAATGGTTTATCCTGTAATGGAACTTTTTATATTTGGAGGAAATGATTATAATGCAAGGTTTCCACATGATTTTTCTCTTAAACATTCTCTTTGTGTGGATATGATTCTTTTAGGTAAGTTGACTTCGGACTAGAACATATGTATTTTTAAATCCAAAGGTAATAAGACAGGCTTTTGTCAGGTTTTAGAATGATTATCAAGTTGAAGTTATAGTCTGAACTAGAAATTATTCATAAATGTGATAGGAAGAACATTATATACTTTTATTATCTATAAATAGGTATTTATATTCCACAATATATTTGGAAGTAAGGTGGCTGGCCCTCTGGTGTTTCTTTGCCCTTTGATGTCTCCTCTAACTCCCTTTTGCCCAGGGGTGGTGGTTATTAATAGTACCCAGTCTCATTATGAATGAGTTTCACTCTGAATGGATGAGTGACTGGTTTGTGTTGGGGCATAGTTCAGGGCACCTGGGATACCTGTGAATAAAGTAAAGATCTCTGCTCTTGGGAAGCTTACATTGTAATAGGATCAGTCAAGTTTTTCCATTTTTAAACCTATTTTGTACTTCATGTACATCCCAGTTTGGAAACATACAAAGCCTTCTTTTTGTTCTGTTGTTTAGATACATGGTAATAATGATGTCATTAATGCCAGCTCTAATACAGTTTACAAAACTGGGTGCTGTTTATTTTAACAGGGCTGGAATTGCGAGTAGATATGGTTCACAGGATGAGGCGTTTATAGACAAGGTCTCAGAGAATGGTATTGAATCCTAAATGAGCCCTATTTAAAACCTAACCAGCACAGTGTAGCCATGATTAAACCTATGAGTGAAAAAGTGGCGAATGATTTTTGAAAGGGCTAGTTTATTTTATATGCTGGAATACAGGTAGGAGTAAGGAGGGCCTCTTGGCCTCAAAGGAAGATTTTCACATTACTATTATCTAATTCTGAACCTGCATACTTTTAAACTTTTGCCCTTTTTTCTGTATTCTTAAAATTTATATTTCTTCTTTAATATTCAAGTAAACTTGTGGTCAAATTAAGGGAAAATTTTTATAAATTAGAATGAACATGTAAAAATAACTCCAGTTATTCAAACGTTTTTTCCAGTTGATTTTAATTATTTTTTAAATCTACTTTTAAATAGGCATTCTATTGGAGATACCAAAGTTCCATTTTGTCTTCAGTCCTGTGTAAAACCTTTGAAATATGCCATTGCTGTTAATGATCTTGGAACAGAATATGTGCATCGATATGTTGGGAAGGAGCCAAGTGGATTAAGATTCAACAAACTATTTTTAAATGAAGATGGTAAGAATAATATGAAAGTATATATATATAATATAAATTTAAAAATAATATAAAAAGCCCCTCATACAATTGGACAATGGACTAGGGAGAAGATGGGTCAGAGGGTAAGATTTTTATTTCACTTCTAACCACATATGGGAGAATATTTTGCAAAATCTCAGTGTCTGGGATTTACAGTAAAGTAATTCAGTGAGTATAGTTGGGAGTGCTGGGTATGATTATTACTATATGTTGGTAATTATTGAGGCTAACTTAGATGGCTACTTGGGTGTTTATTCTTTCTACTTTTGTATTTTACATATATTTGAAAACTTCCAACATAACAAGTTTTTATAGTGGCTATGGTTGAAAAAATGAATATTTTTGCCTTCTCTTTTATGTAACATTTAATATTTGAAAGAAACATTAAATAGTTGAATAGCTAACAAGTCTTACTACTTAATTGGAATTCAAAAGCAAAGGGCGAGAACAAAGGTAGTACTTTTGATCTGATAGAGGTTTTATTTAATTTATTTACTTATTTTTAAAGATTTTATTTATTGAGAGAGAGAGAGGGAGAGCATGAGCAGGATAAGGAGCAGAGAGAGAGGGAGCAGTTGACTCCCCACTGTGCAGGGAACCGCACAAGGAATTTGATCCCAGGACCAGAGATCATGACCTGGGCTAAAGGCAAATGTTTACCCAACTGAGCCACCCAGGCACCCCTGATAGAAGTTTTTTGTTGTTTGTTTGTTGTTTTTGTTTTGTTTTGTTTTGTTTTGTTTTACCTGATAGAGATTTTAAGTCTAAACATCAATCTATATATTGGTTTCTGTATTTCAGTCTTTCCAGCATATACTAGTTTTTCATTTTGTGGTGAGTTAAGACAGAATCAAAGAGTGAAGGAATTTAAAGGTTGCAATAATGGTTGTGACACATACACTTTTGTATTTTTCTGTTTGTGCTGGATAAGAAATGAAATATGCCTTCTACTTGTTATTGTTTGATTTTTTTAAATGAAGTTATAAGAATGGTATTTTTGGGGGGGGGCGTTTGGGTGTTGGTCAGTCAGTAAAGCATCCAACTCCTAATTTCTGGTCAAGTCATGATCTCAGGATCCTGGGATTGAGCCCCTAGTGGGGCTCCGAGGTCAGCAGGGAGTCTGCTTGAGATTCTCTCTCTGCTTGTCCTCTGTCCCTCCTCACTGTGCTCTTTTTTCTAAAATAATAAATAAATCTTAAAAGAAAAACCATGGTATTTTCTTGTGCTTCTCTATTTGTTTGGAGAGCAATTATGTCTTTCTGTCCTCATGCTGCTTTTGATTTTATGCACATTACCATAAGCTAACAATTTCAGTAAGGACATCATATGCAGAAGTACCTTATTTATTAAACCCATTGACATCCAGATTTAATATGGAAATAACTAGTATTTTTGTTCTATCAAGATTGAACATTATACTAGAAAAATTAATATTTTCCCATGTAAGTCAAAATAGAATAATCTAGGTGGTTCTGGTGAGTTCTGATTAATTTTGAGAGATTTAAAGAATAGAAATGAACACATATAGGAACTGAAATGTGAAGAAATATTTGAGAAACAAATATAAATAAAATGGGCATGGAGTAAATGAACATTACAAGTAATACATTTTTTTTGCTCTGTAGATTTATGAGTTTAGAAATTATGATTTACTGACAAAGTAGTCTACAAGGAAAAAATCATAAAAACTTAGGGATTTAGCACTGATTTATAATAACTGAAATAGGAATTTCAACAAGAGGTTTTACCTTGATTTTCTTTGACTTTTTCCAAGCTGGTCCCTCTACCTGAGCCAAAACCAGGAGTCTTAGAATTAATGGGGAAATGAAGGCCTCACTATACCACTCCTTCTCAAGTTCTGCATAGATTCTATGCTGTAAGGTTTTGGTTTTAAACTAGCCCCAGATAAAAAAAATTATAGGTCTTCTTCACACTTGAAATTTCGAGGGTAGAGTTATGGTGAAACTATACACTTCATATATGTGCATGTGTCTGTGCATCTAGCATTACAAAATTTAAAAAAATAAATGTATATTTTCCTAGATATAGATTGTAGTAAGTTAAGATTAATATGAATATAATTAAAAAGTTACAGTACTCTTTTAACATCAGTAGTTTTACAGTGCTTTTACAGCATAAAAATATTTTAGTCCTGTGGTAGAGAGTTGGCCTAACACTTTCTGTCATTATAATGAGGAAATAAGTTACTTGATGGAGATACCAGTTTTTGGAAACAACCGTCACCTACTGAAGTCTATTTCTACCTTACAGTAGAAATTAGATTAATTAACAAATACTTACATAGTTTTCTTCCACTCTGTTGTTAACAGGTGTAGAGGCTAAATGGATGTTGGTTCCTTGAGTAACATATCTAGCTAATACTAAAGAATATGGGAAATAGTTAGATACATCTAATACATGGAGAAAGAATACAAAGTCTTATCTTACCAGTGTGTAATTGACAGGAAACAAAATATATATGTTTGTTTATATTGTGAAAGATTTGAGAAAGAAAGGAGTGAATTAATTTACATGAGAAAGACAGGACTGAATTGTATATAGAAACAACAAAGTTTGGGTGATTGAGTAAGTGGGCACTACAGGATTAAACTCTATAGAATATACTTTAATTTTTATATAGCCCTTTAAAATTCTACTATAATACTTAAAATATAAATACCCATATTAAACTAAAATTGATGCTTTTTAGTTCTTTATTATATGCATTAGCAACCTTTGACTTAGCCTCAGTTGTGAACCACATCTTTGTAAGTTTCATATGCTTAGCAGTTTGAGAAGCTTTTGCCTAGTATAAAATGAAAGAACTTTCTGCATGTTTGTTTCCTTTGGAAGAATAAATACTTGCTAAAATTAAACAGTTTTGTGTATTCTAGTTATAAGTGCCCATAAATTTCAGATGTTTCTCATGTCCATTTTGTCATTATACCCACCTAATATATGTCATTACTGCAGATGGTAACTTCTTTAATTAGCGTGTTATTTCTGCTGTCATGAGTATTTCTTAAATAAAAATTCTAAATGGGACCTCTCAGTTCTCCCTTCCTACCTACAGTAGAGCAGGAAGCAAGTAGATTTTACAGTTGTAGGTGTTAGACTGCAGTCATGCTAGTGTTATACTGTAATATCTGGTATATTTCGAGACATTGAGGTGTCTGGCTTTTGAG
The DNA here is from genome assembly GCA_004023965.1 of Spilogale gracilis. NCBI lineage: Eukaryota > Metazoa > Chordata > Mammalia > Carnivora > Mephitidae > Spilogale > Spilogale gracilis. The sequence goes on from PITA01011074.1 coordinate 55,921, forward strand.
CCAAAGGCAGAGTGAGCAGTTGCTACATCTGAAAATTGTACTGTCATGCTATGAAATGCTATAGTGTTCTTTGAAAGTTCTTCTTGAATGCAGCTGATGTGGTATTTGCAGAATATTTATGATTTAGAAAATATTAAATGCATACATTTATTTGTTACCATTTGGAATACACACATTAGCTGCCTTCTAAAGGCACTGGAGCCTAAACATGATAATGTTAAAAAACCGTGAAAGGACAGACACATAAACACAAACACAAATATAAACCAATTTAGCACAGACTGATTTCTGTATTGTTTTCTGTCTGTATTTTTTTTTCAGGTGAATAATATTGGAAATCTTTTGTTACTTGGCTCCCTTTTGCCATGTAGTACTTTTCTTTGATAGTAATTGCTCTCATTCTGTGTGATCTAGAGAAGGCAAACTTCTCTTAGTGAGATTTGGGATAGGCAAACTCTTGATTGTAAAAACTCTGATATTCTACTAAATTTTAACATTTGGAACTAATCATCATCATGGGTAACCCAAAATATACAGTGTTTAAACCATAGCTACTAAAAGGTAGTTTAAACCATAGCTACTGAATAACTTTGTTGATGTTATATTGAGGGGAAACTGGTAAACTCTCAATTACCTAATTTTCTGTGTTTTTTAAAATAAAGAAAAATTTAACCGTGTTATTGGAAGATACTTCACATACCATATAGTTCACCCACTTAGAGTGTAGAGTTCAGTGGCTTTTAGTATCTTAATTGAGTTGTGCAACCATTACCACAGTTCATTTGGGGGATACTTTTGCCACCCCAGAAAGATACCCTGTACCCATTAGCAGTGGGTATCCATTTCTCTCCTACTCCTGGCAACTAGCAATCTACTTTCTGTCTCTATAGATTTGCTTGTTCTGGGGGTGTCTGGGTGGCTCTGCCAGTTAAGCAAAGCATCCAACTTTTTTGGCTCAGGTCATGATCTCAGGGTCCAAGATCCAGCCCTGCATGTTTAAGATTCATTCACTTCCTCTACCCTCAAACCCCCTGCTTGCTCACTCTCTTAAAAAAAATTTTTTTTTTTGCCTATTTTGGATATTTTAGATAAATGGAATCATATGATATTTGGTCTTTTTTATGACTGGCCTGTTTTGCTTAGCATATTAAAGTGCTTCATGTGGTGGCATGCATCAGTACTTCACTTTTTAAAAATTACTGAATAACTTTGCGTTGTATGGGTAATAATACCATAGTAATAATATCACATTGTGTTTAGCCATTCGTCAGTTGACAGGACATTCATTTTTTTACCTTTTGACTGTTATCTATAATGCTGTATCTGTAATGCTGTTATGAAGATTGGTGTGCAAGTCTTTGTGTGCACATATGTATTTATTTCTGTTTCTGTTGGTTATATACCTGGGAATGGAATTGCTGGGTCATATGGAAACTTTGTTTAACTGTTGAAGAGTTGCCAGGTAGTCTCCAGAGCTCAGAGTTTAGTTGTAGATACATTTTACAAAAGGTAACTTGCATAAAATTTAGAGAATAATAATGTATGCACTACATGAATTCTCCTGGATTTTCAAGTTAGACATGAATTTGTTCCCCCCAAAATAAATCACTACTACAAACAGACAAATTAGGAATTGTGCTTCCAGATAAATGTTTTCAGTGTCCTAAGAGGTTAATATTGGGCATTTGTGCCATGCCATGAATGACAGTATAATCAGTTGAGATTTGAAATTCTATTTGTTCTAAGAATGAGGAGAAGAGATAGGCTTTTGGATGAACTTAAATTTTAAGTAATTTTTAAAATAAATACATCTTTATTGTCAGGAAATACAGAAAGACTACAGAATATAATTTAAATCCCCTGTAATATTTTTATCATAGGTATATCCCTTTATAGTGCTTGTGTTTTCTTTTTCTGCATATGTATGTGTATATTCATAAAAACAAAAATAAAGCACTTTTTAAAAAGATATTATATATTTGATGGAGAGAGCAAAAGTAGGCAGAGTGGTAGGCAGAAATAGAACGTGAAGCAGTTCCTCGCTGAGCAGAGAGTCCAGTGCAGGGCTTGATCCCAGGACCCCAGGATCATGACCTGAGCCAAAGGCAGTCGCTTAACCAACTAAGCCACCCAGGTGCCCCCAAAATAAAGCACCTTAAAAAGCAAGAGTGGTTTCATACTAGATGTGCTTTTTTCAAGATTTTTTAAAAATAGTAATATTATTTGAGTGCATAAGGGTGTGCCATGTACATTTAAGCATTTCATGTGTTTTAATTCCTTCAAGAATTATGACTCACTGAGGTGTTGATGCTATTTATTAGTCCCAACATACAGTGGAAAATTGAGGCATAGTGAAGTTTAGTTACTTGCCCAAGGTCAAATAGCTAGTAAATAGTAGAGTTAGGAAATTTTGATGTATTTTGTACTACTATTCACTGTCTTTCAATACATATGAATCTTTGTTTTCCTATATAATTATCATAGAAGTATACTATTGATTTGATTAGTAAATGACTTAAATGCATTCTTTCACCCTCTTTTCCCCCTGCAAAAAAAAAAAAAAGAAAAAGAAAAAAGGACTCTAAGGATATCTTATATAAAGAAAATAGATATATGTTCACAGGAAATAGCTATGCATAATGGAAAATGATACCAAGTATTTGAAATAATGCTATTATTTTTATATTCTACAGATAAGCCACACAATCCTATGGTAAATGCTGGAGCAATTGTTGTGACTTCATTAATAAAGGTAAAATGTTGACAATTCCTTTTAACCTAGTAAGTTTTTAAAAATAACTAAGGCATAAAGATGAATCTTGGACTATTTATGTAGAATTACAAAAACTTTTTAAAAAAAATCTTCTGGTATAAAGCTAAAATTTTTATTTATTTAAAAATAATATAATTTCAGGGATGAAATTAAAAAACAGATGACTCATTGTAAGAGTTACTCAGTTACCCTTGACCTGAAGATATGGCAATAATTCAAAAAGAAGTTTCTGCTGAGCAGTAGGCACAGAGGTTTTTCTTCCTAAAGTTTTGATATTTTTTTCTTCCCTTTCCTTTTGGCTCTTTGAAAATAAACATATAAACACAAGTAAAAGCATTTTACTGTTAACTGTTTGTCATCAGCATATGTAGGAACAAATGTGGTACTTTGTGTTAAGACAAAGTACATTTACCTTTGAATGTTTTGAGGTTCTACTACTCTCAGGAGCTACATTCATGAATTTCATTTGAACTTTTTTCATTTGTTTTGCTTATTATCATAACTAAAATAAGTAAGACTTCTTCCAATTATTAAGTTATATTATTTTTCTTATGTTTTGTTTTATATATGTTTTGATTGTTTTAGTGTCTGGTTTGCCTTAATAATTGGAAGCTCTAATGTTCTTTGGAATAAGTATTTGAAAATGATTTGAGTGTGTGATACTGTTTAGATTTTTAATTTCTAATTATAAATTTCATTTATATTCAAATAAATCTCATTTATGTGTGGAACGTTTATATAGTTTCTTCAGTGAATCGTTGTTTATCTTTTCCAAGCATAAAAAAACATAACTACATGGCTTTGTAGATGCATTAGTGAAGACGGATTACCCTGGTTACACAAAGAATGTTTGGATATAAATTATGCCTTTGGCCTAATTAATAATTTACCAAATTTCTATACTAGAAATCCCTTTTCATGAATTTTATATGTTCATGAGAAAAGGCTCTAAAATAGAAGACTACTATCATAAGAATTATCTATGTTTAGTTGTTATTTTAGGGCACATACTTTGTAAGCATTGGTCCACTTAATCCTTGTAACTCTAGTGAGGTAGGTATTATAGTCAAGGATTATTCTTTAACTAATTTTAATAGACTATGGAAATTTTTGTTTTGCCCATTATAATATTTAGCTCTTCATGACTGTTTTACCTAAGATAAAAGTTGTCAGTTTGAGGTGAAAGAATACTTGTTTATTTCAGAAAATTATAATACAAATCTGTGCTAGCCCCAGTCCTTCCTTCAGGTAGCTTGCTTACCTTGTGGTATAAGGTGGACACAAGTATAAATGGGTCCTTACAGTGAAATTCAATAAACACTGTGATGAGAGGAAAGTCTCATTAATAACTGTTTAGATTTGAACAAGTAACAAATTAGAGGTAAGGATAATTATGGTAACATAACCTATGTATTAGTGCTTGGTGAGAAAACCACTAGAACAGTTCCATACCTTTTTTGGGTCTTCCCAGAAAAATGTTCACATACGATGATTTGATATAAACTTTAAGGAGTTTACAGATCCTTTAAAGCTGATCTGTGACTCCAAGTTGAAGAACTCTTACATTGGAGAAAGAGTAACACAGCACACCAATAGTATTTTTAGGAAAGGGCATATATAAATGATTAAAAGAAGCCTTCCTTAACTGCATGCACTTAAACATCTCTTGTTTAATGATCATGGGTTTCACTATGCTGAAATGCTGCATGTGAGAAATGCATGTCTGGTCACATCACGACATCACTTCATCAGTTTCACTTCTCATGTTCAGTCATGAGCCATAAAAGTCACATTGAGCTACATTAATATGAAACAGTGAAAAAAAACACAGATACACAACATAGATATGGTTCAGTGTCCAACAATGAAAGATTTAAATGAGTCATCTTGTATTTATAAATTTGTGATTTTATATATATAAACATTTTAATTTACTGGCAAAGTTGAAAATGAGACTTTGGGGTATAGTTCATATTTAAGGTCACTTTCTTGGAATTTTTGTTTTGTTTTTAGAAGTGTTTCACAAGTTTCTTTTTCTTTAATGAAGTTCATCTAAGTCTTGGAGGGGTAAGCTTCATCTCCTTCTGTCAAACTGACTACCCCAGAATGTAATACTTCCTTTAGACTGTTTTTTTTTTTTTTAAAGAATTCAGAACTCTAAAAATCTATATGTGATCTGTGAAGGTTGTATGATCACATATTTATGAATTGGTAATTGAAATTGAGGTAACAAAACCATAGTTGGAAGGGTCTTCAAGTCTAGCCTACTTATTTTATGCAGTGAGGAAACAGACTAGACAGGGAGTGACAGTAGAGTCGGGCTTAAGCTAAATCTGATTTGTTTGCTCTTCATTAGAATTTCCTTTGCCATATTTAATGTAGGTATTTGATGTTTCTCTTGATGACATCTTTGTTTTTACCTAGCATGGTTATATTGTCCAAAAAGCAGAAATTTTATTTTCTTAATTTTTACTGGCACAAAAGATAACAATTTATTGGCTTAAAAGTCACATTTAATTTTTAGTGGGTGTAATATATTCATTCTTTGGACAATAGTCAGTACCTGCTATCTATAAAGAACTAATCCTTCCTCAAGGAGATTACATTTGAGTACCCAAAGCGTGGATATATTTTACTGTGGCTACTAGATGTGAATTTTGTTTTTTAGCTTTTTAGTTGATAATTGTAAGGCTGTTTTTTCTTTCAAACTTCAACTTTATTTGGTGCTTTTAAAACATTCTTCTCATTTTAGATTTCTCCCACCCCGCCCAAAAAAATTAAGTAGAGTCTTTAGTAAGACTCTTTATTTCTTAATTTTGTAGTATTGATATTTTTTCCTTGTAGGATTGGAGATGATCCTCAGGAAATGGGGGAAGAGGCAGAGCAAATGTTCAAAAGGATTAGCAGATTGTGGAAAAAAGGAGGATTTGGACAGAAGGAACCTGTTGCATAAATTCTTAACTACTAAACTTATAGGAAAACTCCAATATTTAAAAATTTAAACAAAGCTTATATAGGTAAATACTTTCAAAAAACCAAATGTCATTTTGTACTTAAAATGCACATAATTTAAACAACTATAAAATTAATATCCTTTCTTTTTCTTTGTGGTAACTACTGAGTTTAAAGGAATACTTTTTGATGCAGTTTGTTTTATTTGATGATGATAATATGGTTGCTTGACTTAAAAGGAAGAGTGAAAATAAATTTGAAAGGAGCCTAGTTAACTTTGGATGAAATAGCAGTGTATGTATGTAATTTTTTTCTTTGCGATGGTAAAAACTTCACCTAGGTTTAGTTTAGAAGTTAAGATCTTCAGATAACTTGAGGGTTAGGGTGGAAAAATGAGGACAACATATTTCAAGATAATTGCTGTACTTCTGCTTTTGTATTTTAAAGGTAAAGAGTAAGTTACATTGTCTTCTGTGTTTGTCTGTCCTTATTCTAGTGGTATTTTCCAGTTTTTGTCATTTAAAGAAGCCTAATTTTTCTTTATAAGTAGAAGTATTTTTAAATTTTAAAAATATGGTTTTCTTTTCTTTTTAAAAGACAGTTCAGTCATTCTCCATGAGAATAAGATGAATTCAGTATGTATGTAGCAGCAACCTTTTGGATGTGCCTGTGAGCCACACTTTTAAGGTGGTTTGTGGCTCTGGAGAGCACTGGGTGATGTCTTGGATTTGGTGATTTTATTGTGCTATTATTTTATTCACTCTATGTTTATATCCATTGAATTGTCTGAGGTATTTTTTTAATGAAAGGCAGATAACTTATTACCAATACCTTTTTATATTTAGGGTTGATCTAGATAACACTAGATTTAGAACATTATTTTTTACCTGTAATAACCTGTTTTAAATCCTTCAAGTATTATTTAGCTTTCTGTGGCAAGATTAAACTGAGTATTGTAGAAAATCATTTTTAGTTATTCTTTTTGCCTCTTTTATGCCTCTTCTCTCTGTGATCTCTAGTTTTCCATTGGCTTTTATACTTATATGCTTTATGAGTGGAATCAAGTTGATTTACTTAGAAAAGAACTGATTAATGCATAAACTTCAAGTGAATCATTTTTATATTAAATTTATTAGCATATGTCCCTGTTAACAGTAATATTTTCACCTGTGTTTTATGCATAATACACAATTGAGTTCAGGAGTATGTGGTAAAAACAGGCTATAGAAAAACACTCCAACATAGTTATATAAATTCTTTTAATTGCCAGTGTTTAAAACTCTGTGCCTATTTATCACATTTTCATTCATAAAGTTTTCTTCAATGAAATGGAAATTGCTTTACTTAGTGTAGGTATGTTTGCAGAGAAACTAATTTGTATACTTTTGTAGTCTCTGGATCTGATTACTACCCATTTTCAAACAAAACATGGTTTGCTTTTTAAAAGTCATTTGATCTCCAGGATTCTGTAAGTCTTCCTTAGCACATGAAAATCCCTTTAGAAACTTCATTTGTCTCTATCCACCCATACAGTTTAAATGTGTATAATCAGTCACTCCTTATAATCACAGTCAGCTCATTCTACCCAGGGGTTCTGCCCTCTTCCTAATAAAAAGTTTTCACGCATACCTAAAAAAAAAAAATCATTTGTTGAATGGATTTGGTAGATGTATTTTCTCCAGTTTATTTTTTTCAGTTTTCCAAATGTATTTACTATATATCACTGTAACTTCTAGAATTAAAATTACATATCTAATAATGGTTATAGAATGACTTAAAACTGGGATAAGTGTATCCCTGTTATGGAAGTTTTTTTTCCAAGAGATAATAGAGGCAATAGTAGTATTAAGACTATCTTAGTTTTCATATGTGTCTTTCTTAAATTAGTCTTCTTTTGGTCCACATTTCCTCCCGGTTTTCATAAGAAGGCATATGTCTCATGTGTCCCAAATTTTACTGTGGTACACTGCTTTAGGTTTAAAACCTCTTGGGCACCAAAAAAAAAGAACATTTTTAAATGAAAGTGCGGATGAATCATTGTAAAGAATGGGAACAGCCCTTTGTATAGTAGATTGTTTCTGGGTCTTTGGTTTCAACAAAACAGACAGAGGATCTAATCAAGTTGTTAGTAAGAGCATTATGTATAAATTTTAAGGATGGATTGCAGTGTGCCTTTTATATGTAAAGAACTGAGTCATATTACTGTGACAAAACCTTTTCTATATCTACTGACTCCTCTCTTGCCAGCAAGATTTCTCAACTCATCTGTAAATATTTTAAATAGGAAGAGATTTAATTTCCTTATTTTAGCTGTAGAAACTATCCACTTATATATGAACTAATTAAAAATTACTATTTCAAGAGAAAAGAATATTCTAAAGTAACAGTTATAAATTAGGATGGGACTTTATTTATTTATTTATTTATTTATTTATTTATTTATTAAAGATTTTATTTATTTGACAGAGAGAAACACAGCCAGAGAGGGAACACAAGCAGGGGGAGTGAGAGAGGGAGAAGCAGGCTTCCTGCTGAGCAGGCAGCCCGATGTGGGACGATGTGCGACTGGATCCCGGGTTTCCGGGATCATGACCTGAGCTGAAGGCAGTTACTTAACCAACTGAGCCACCCAGGCGCCCCAGGATGGGACATTATTAACAAATAAACATTTTTTTCTTTAACCTTTTCTGAAAAATTTCAAACATACACAAAATAAACATGATAGTGTAACTAGCCCCCATGTACCCATTCCTGGCTTCTGATTTTCATAACATCTCTTCTTCCACCCCTCTGCACCCCACTACTAGGTAATGATAATAGATTTTTTTTACAGTTTACATTTTTGCTTTTAGGATGTTTATTCTAGTTTATTTTGTATGTGTATGTGTGCTTTTTCCTTCACATCTTTGCAAATAAACTTTATATGGTTTAACATTTGTTTTTTTTTTTAAGATTTTATTTTTTTATTTGGCAGAGAGAGATCAGAGGTAGGCAGAGAGAGAGGAGGAAGCAGGCTCCCTGCTGAGCAGAGAGACTGATGTGGGCCTGGATTGATTGATTGATCCATAGCAGGACCCTGAGATCCTGACCTGAGCCAAAGGCAGAGGTTTTAACCCACTGAGCCATCCAGGCGCCCCAGTTTAACATTTTGTAATGAAATATATCCCTGGGATACAAAGAATCTTCCCAGGAGATATAGGGACAAATATATTTTATTGACTTAAATAAATACTATTTTCAGGGTAGATAGTAAGAACAGACATTAATCAGGTGCTTTTACATTTAAATGGGGAACTTTTGGGGAAAGACTTTCTTGGGTCAACAAAAATCAGTGAGATACTTTATTTTGCTTGTTTATATAATCTGCCTAGAACATTTCAAATAGCTTATCTAAAATGTGTAATGATTGACATTGGTAAATATCAGTCGTTTTTAAAAAATAGCATAGAGGCAAAACTCAGTTGTGCTTTGATTTAGTAAGCTACAAAGTAGACTAAGCATGTGCATAGTCTAGCGTTGAAACTTTTTTTTCCTTTTTATTAAACATGACAGCTAAATAAAGAAAATTTGCATTTGTTCTGTAGGGCACAGTTTAGGTCAGAGAATGAAAATTCAGTATAACCTATTTTACATTGATTAATTGTACAATGGTAATTTATCCATGTAACATCCCAATGCAAATGCTGACATCCTTTTCCAAAAGAGTTGGGGGTTTTTTTGTTTGTTTATTTGTTTTGGGTTTTTTTTTTGTGTGCTTTTTCAAAGGTTGAAAAGGTTTTTGTGGTTTAAATGTTGTTACATATTTTACAGCATTAGGATCTATGGAATATTTTGACAACTGCAACAGTTCAATGAAGTTGGTAATTTCTTCTTTTAATTATTTTTCATTGAACAGCTTTGGAGTTACATTTCTACATTTTGAATTCTGGTGTATTTTAAGGAAAAAAACTTAAATATGTCAAAAGGCACTTTAGAGAAAATACATAATGATTATGATATGGTTGTAGCTAAATTATCCTTATCTTGTTTAAGCTTTGTTAATGCCTAGTTTTGATGAAATAGTGTGTTCTTTACAGCTACTGATTGTATATGTGATTGACATCCTTTCTTAAATAAGTTGATTTGTAAGATTTCACAGATTATCAGCCACATCCTAGTCCACTTGTAAAGTAGAGAATGAACCTGGCTTTATTCACTTAACAAATTCTCTGGTACAGGTTTCCCCCCTCATAATAAAAGTTTAAAGTATAATATTTTGGAATTTTTGAGGGTAAAGTTAAGAAATTTGTTTTTAAATTTTTAGTTGTCAAATTATTTTAAACCTGTTTTAAAAATTAAGAGATGTATTGTTTCTGTTGGGTGCACATCACCAATTAATACGTTTGATTTCAGATCTACATCTTACTGCTTTGTAAACTTCGCCGAGGTAAAATGAAACCATTTGGCTACTTGAACTGATCTACATTACATAGGTTTTTCCTCTTGACATTGCAGTAGCTAACATATCCGAAATAGCAGTGATGAAACAATACATCTTCCATGCTCTGGATTGGCATAATGCTAAGTTCAAATGTAGCTAATTTTTTTAGATAAGACTATGAAATATATATTTTTTTAATTCAAGTATCATTAAAACGTGAGATATTAAAGGTCGAGCTGTCTTTACACTAGCAAAATGTATTCAGAATGTTTGCATATACTAGAATTATAAAAGATTAGTTTTGCAACATAACTCATTTTTCTAACTCTAATACTGGTTTAAAGTTATTTTAAAAATATAAGTAGATTGTTCTTCATTGAAAACCATAATTTATAAATGCTCAGTTCTTTTCTAAGGGTAAAACTTTATTTTAAGTTTTTTTTATATATGAAATTAAATAACATATGTTCTAGAATATTTTGTGTTGTCATGAAAGATAAGGGGACTTGGGATAACTAAAATTCTGTAATTTTGGGTTGGGTAAAGATATACTTAAAATAAAGCATTCCCTTTGTAATTTAGATCTATTCTCAACATATTGGTGTTAATAAAAGAACATGTAAAAAGTTTATGTAAATATTAAGTTATTTTAGAATATTTCCTAGTCTTAAAAGTACTAATGCACAGTATATTAATCATAATGATAGCAATTTGAAATTTTCATATTATATTCACTTAACACTTATCTGTGGGGTGATGCCTGTATTAATAACATTTATGTCTCATTTCTTTGCAGCAAGGAGTGAATAATGCTGAAAAATTTGACTATGTAAGTACAATATGGAATTCAGTTTTCGTGCTCTGTTTATATTCCTTATATATTTGTTTTTTGACTATTAATACTTTGTAATTTTGGTTTACAGGTGATGCAGTTTTTGAATAAGATGGCTGGCAATGAATATGTTGGATTCAGTAATGCAACGTGAGTCTGATTTATGTCTTAAGTTCTTTAAGAGGCCAGGCCTCTTTAAATTAACAAAAGTATTAGATTATGGAATTCTATTTTAAATACTATCTTATCGCTCCTCTCTCCCTCCTTTTATCCCCTCTCCATATTATAATACACAATATACTTAGAATTAATCTGTTTTCCCTTGTTGGTTTTAGGATTTACCTCAGTGAATAAATAAATGCTTTGAACAGTTTTGATAACTTCTTGTGGGTAATTATAGAATTAGAAGGGAACCCAACTTTGCCTTAAATTCCTGATCATTAGGGATGCCTGGGTGGCTCAGTCGGCTCGGGTCATGATCCCAGCATCCCGGGATTGAGTCCCACATCACACACCTTGCTCAGCGGGGAGCCTGCTTCTCCCTCTGCCTGCTATTTCCCCTGCTTGTGTTCTCTCTCTCTCTCTGACAAAATCTTCTTAAAAAGATTACTGATAGTTACTCAAGTTTTCTTTTTGCCTGTAATATATGTTTTATCCCTCTCTTTTTTTTCAAGATTTTTATTTATTTTGAGGGGCGCCTGGGTGGCTCAGTCTAAGCGTCTGCCTTTAGCTCAGGTCGTGATCCAGATTCCTGGAATCGAGCCCCACATTGGGCTGCTTGGTTGGCGGGAGGCCTGCTTCCCCCTCTTTTACTCCTCTTCCTGCTTGTGTTCCCTCTCTAGCTGTGTTTCTATCAAATAAATAAATAAAATCTTTTTAAAAAAATTAAAGATTTTATTTATTTTGAGAGCGAAAGAGCATGTGTGAGCTGAGGTGAGGGGCAAGGGAGCAGAGGGAGAGGGATAAGCTGACTCCAGGCTGGATGAGGAGCCATCTCAGGGTCAGTTCCCATGACCCTGAGGTCATGACCTGAGCAGAAACTAAGAGTTGGACACATAACTGACTGAACCACTCAGGTTCCCCTGTCTTCCTTCTCTTAATTTTTCTGCCTGACTAACTTGACTTTGACCCCAACTTTTTATTTTGAAATTTGCCAGTCTATAGAAAAGTTGGAAGAATAAACAATGAATATCTGGATATCTTTCACCTATATTTTCTGATTAATGTTTGTTTAATTTGCTTTTCATCAACCTTTTTCTTTATATAGAGGCATTTAAACATGTGTATCTCTCTATATATGTAAATATACATGTATATGATGGGATTTTCTTTCCTGAACTAATAGAGATAAAGTTATAGATACCACAACATTTCACCCTTAAATAACCCAACGTGTGTATTCCAAGAATAAGGAAAGTCTCCTACATAACCACAATCCCATCAACATATTTAAGATCACTAACGTTAATTTAAAAATATCTTTAAGCAAAGCTGGGGCATCTCATTACCTGACTTCAGGCTTTATTACAAAGCCGTGATTACCAAGACAGCATGGTACTGGCATAAAAACAGAGAAACAGACCAATGGAACAGAGTGGAGAGCCCACATATGGACCCACAAATCTATGGTCAAATCATCTTTGACAAAGCAGGAAAAAATATCCAGTGGAAAAAGGACAGTC
>PITA01011075.1:0-68517 GCA_004023965.1 Spilogale gracilis
GTACCATCCAGGACTTCAACACCCAGTGCTCATCACAGCGAGCACACTCCTTCACCTGCATCACCTATTTAACCCACTCCCCCCGCCACCTCCCCTCTGGAAACCATCAGTTTGTTCTCAGTATTCTTTTTTTATAAAAAAATATTTTATTTATTTATTTGACAGAGAGAAACACAGCCAGAGAGGGAACACAAGCAGGTGGAGTGAGAGAGGGAGGAGCAGGCTTCCGCCAAGCAAGGAGCCCAATGCAGGGCTCGATCCCAGGACTTCGGGATCATGACCTGAGCAGAAGGCAGTCGCCTAACCAACTGAGCCACCCAGGCGCCCCATCAGTATTCTTTTTGAGGCAATGCACAATATTTTGGGGCAATGCCCACATTTGGCCAGCGGTAACCCCTTGATAAAACTCCTGAGCCCTTTTCTACACAGATCCCTTAGTCTTTGAGTATTTCCGTATTTTTGGATACAAAATATCCCAGCTTTAATCTCTACCTTCCTGCTCAGACCTGGAATCAGTCATTTGTCCACAGAATCCAAAGTTTCCTGTGGTGGTGGTGGTGGTGCTGGGGGTCTGTGGAGGGCAGTGAAATGGCCATAGCATGCACCACTCTGATATCTTGTCGTGGGAAATGTAACTGGCTGAAAGCACCAGCTGTTCCTCATCTGGATCCTTCACCAAAGGCATGGGGAGGCCATGCTTCTCAGGGCTGCTTTCATCAGAGGACTGAGCATGGTAAGGCTATGCAGACAAGCTCAATCTGGATAGATGCAGGACTCTTCCAATGCATGAGGACTCTCAATTGGCCTGGCTGAGTTTTCTTGGAAATGTGCCACCATCTATGTAGCAGTTCAAGACTTTTCCCATTTGATCTCTTTTCCCCTCTCCTTCTCTCCTTCCACATAGGTCAGGCCTGGCTCCCGGTCTGAAGACTCTCCTGCCATGTTGCTGGCTTTAAAGATGAAGGGGTTCACGGGTAGGAAATACAGGCAGCCCTGAGAAGCTAGGAAGGACAAGGACATGAACTCTCAGAAAGCCTCAAGAAAGGGTTTCAGCCCTTCCCACACTTTGATTTATTCCAGTGAGACCTGTTGGACTTTTGACCTACAGAGTTGTAAGATGCTACATTTGTGTTGGTTTAAGTCACTAAGTTTGTGGTATTTTAGAACAGTGGCAATAGGAAACTATTACACTGTCCATGGTGTACTTTGGTCATGGAATTTTTGTTTTGTTCTATTGATGTCTATCTCTGCATGTTTAACTTGCAACTATTTTAATGTTACACCTTTTGGTATCTTGTAATATGTGACTTAATTCTTTGACCTTGAGAGACATTTCAGTCGAACTAGAGTTTATTACGCATACTACACTCTCTAGTAGGTTGACCTCTTAACACTTTCTTATAATATTATGACCAATTAAGTTGCTTTGAATGTTAATACATGTTAATAGTATGTACCTACAAAGTACCACATCTAAGATAATAATGGTCTAATGCTTGGGAAACAAATAGGGAGCTTATGTCTTTGGGAAATCGTATGGGGGAGAAGAGTATTAAAGAAAGTTCCAGTGAGGTACATAGAAAAGATACATGCCTAGAATTAATAAAATAAATTTAAAATTACTGAACCCCTATTTTCCAGGTCCTATGTTAAAGAAAAAAAAATCTATCTCCCATAACTTGAGCTTTCAAGAAGTTTAGAGTCCACTGGGGAAACAGGCAATTTTAATACAGGATGATGAGTGTCCCAGCAAGCCAGAGAATAGTTTTACAGAAGGTAATGCTAGGAAGCAGGTGGGCATTGCCAGACCAAAGCGAAAAGGGAAGGTGTTGGGAAGAAGGCAAAGGGAACCGGTCTGTGTTATGATGGGGAGGAGGCCAGGAGTCCCTGGGGAGAAGATAATGGCTTGCCGTGTTAGTGGATTTGGACTTGAATCTCAAGGCATATGGCAGAGAGAATTAGAGACTCACCAAGAACCCAAGAGGATGATAAGAAAATCAGGAGCACAAGGTGTCTCTGAAGTCAAGGGAGAGATAGCTGTCAAGAGAGTCAAACATCTCAGAAGGGTGAGGTTGGATAAACAGTATCAAGTGTCTATTGGCTCTATCCACAAAAGAACACCGATCACCCTGGTGAATGATAATCATGGTAGAGTGATGCAAAGGGAAGCTGGTTTGCAGGAGGCAGAAGAGTAAATTAGAAGTGAGGAAGATGATGTGAAAGAAGAAAGGCAGTAGCTGGAGTGGAAGATGCATTCAGGAAAGGCTTGCTTGTTTGTTTTGCTTGGTTTGTTTTATTAATTTAGTGAGATTAAGGACGCTATTATGCTGGTTGCACAGAAACAGTTGGAAGGAAGACATTGGGGAAAAGGAGAGCTGGTGTTAAGGGAGTACAAAACTAAGCCTGGGTGGAAGGAGAGAGGCATCTTTGGGTGGAAATATCTGTGATTGATATCAAAGTAGAATGAGGCTGGGAATGCTTTCTTATAGAGAGAGGCAGGGAAGGATGAGGAGGGATGCCGGGCTGTGCTTAGGTAGTGTGACAAGAAACTGAAGACCTACTCCTCAACTAGATGCCATTTTCTTTGCAAAGTAGGAGTGGAGTCATTTATTGAAGTTAGGGTCTGGGAAATAGTAGGTGATCAAGAAATATTTCACAAACAAATAAGTAAAAAAGATAAATGTGAGAGAGAGGAATTCCGATAGTTGAGTAATAAGCTCTAGCAAAGTTAAAGAGAGCTGGAAGAATTACTGTGGAGAAGAGGAGAACTACTGGGATGGGAGATAGTGAGGGAAGGCCCAGTCAGGACAGAAACCCATGAGTCAGTAGACATACACTCATCTCAGAGGAGGTCACGTGATTGTTTTCCAGCTGTTCCCAGAAGTCGTGGGACTGGTAGAGGGGGTTCTACAAACATCTGTGAATGGGAGGAGGGCAAGATAGTTGAAGGAAGTAACAGGACAATGAAAAAAATTATTACTCTGGGATCCAAGCTTAATTGAAGGAAGTAAATACAGGTACGGACTTTAGTTTGGGACACAGTAGAGCCAGAGTTGTTGATCAGGTAGAGGATTGGTGTGATATGAACAATAGAGTGAGATATTCATAAGTGCAGTAGGTTGTAATTACTCTGAATTTGACAATAATGTAGAAAAGCTATTTGGGAGGGGACATTAGACAGTTTGGAGCCATGACCAGGGTTCCTAGAGTAGAGTGGAGATCCTTGGATATCAAGGGACTGCTTTTCTGGGAGATCGTATATGCTATCAGTGAGGATGTTGTTGGCCAGGATGACGGCAGGACTTGGACAGACAACGTGGTAGGTACTGACGTCTTCAGGGAAGGGCTGTGTATGGAGGGGTGAGGCGGCTGGTGGTGGTAGTGGGACTGATGGGAATTGTTAGGCGAGTCGCAAACATTGGGAGTTTATCTGTACTCTAAAACCCAAAAGCCTACAAATTCAAATCTTGGTACGTATCTAAACACAATCTCGTACAACTAGCATCTAATTAGCAAACATTTCTGGGAATTCAAGGCCTTGCCACACATTTGTTCTCCGGTGGCTGTTGCTCATTGTTCTGAAAAATCAGAATCAGGAAACAATGGCCTGAAAGTCAAGTGAAATATTTGGTTTTTTGCAGAAAGCCAGGGTAAACTGGCCTTAGGTACCAGATTAAGTTCTATAGAGCACATCACACGTGAGCGGAAGTGAAGGGTAACAAGGACGCCCTTGAAGCCATTAGTAACGGCAAGTGCTTCTTTCCAGCAAAGCAACGGGACAGAGGTCAGTTCTTTCTCTTTGCCTCTTTCTGAGTTTACTCTGAAACGAGGTTGATACTATATGCTTGGGAATGGAGTTCCTAGAACAAGAAAGTGAACACTTCATCAGACAGTAAGAATCCAGAATTCACCTACACCTGGTTGAAGTTTTGAGGGTTGTGAACGAAATCTTAAGAAGCATGCGATGAAGTTCTTTCTTTCTCCTAAGGTTTTAGAAAGTGTGGGGAAAAAAGAAATAAGAAGAATAAAGAAAAACTCGTTAGGATCTAATGAGTGGGGGAAAGCTGATGGGGGGGCGGTATTTATAGGACCTAGAAATAGGGAGTCCAGGAAGAAAATAGAGATGTGTTTGTTGTCATAGAAACAAGATTAGATTCTTGAATTTGAATATTAGCTGTGATATTTCCCAAACATGAGGTCTTGAAAAAGTTGTATAACCTCTCTGAGCCTCAGTTCCTTGAATCTGCAAAGTAGATCTAATCAACACGAAATGAATAGTGTTACGGTAAAGGGGAAAGTAGCCCTTAGCTGAAGGACCAAGTGCAGACGGGTTTCATTCTCTCTAGGAATGTTTTAAGGTCACTGAAAGGCTACTACCTTCACTAATAATTTGGTACTTGCTCTTTTAAAACTATTGTTCTGATTTTTGTTAAGCTTGATTAATTTTTTACTAGAAAAGACCACTGATAATTATAGCATCAGGTATAGTAACCTAAGTCCGGTTATTTCCTATTTCTGGGCATGGCACCGACAGCAGCAGTGGCCCGAATCAGCCCCAGGAGAGCTGCCTTACTGATAAGCAGGTGGAGCTGAGCAGCCAGCCTAAGTGCTTGGCTGTCTCATTCGGCCCCTGCCTTGATTAGTCAGTGTGCATTCCTGCCCAATCTCGTTGGAGCTTTGAATTACACATTGTTTGTTAAGCCTGATGTTTGGCCAAAGAGGTACTTAGTGGCACTTATGAAAGAACTAATGATAAAATCACACACCCTTGCCAAAGCATCATTATCTTTCTGTTGAGTGATATTTTAAGCCTCACTGTGCTTCTGGTTCCTTTGAAGAGTGCAATCTCCAGATAGGATGACCATGTTTGAAAATGATGAATAAGGGCTGGAAAGCGTGGAGTTGGAGTTGCTTCTCATTGCTGCCTTCCCACAAAAGGAAAAGAGGGCTAACTCTGAGGCCCAGAGTAAGAGCTGGTTATTGAGAGCAAGCCCTTGCACATCAAGTATTCCAGGAAAATTTTTCTTCAAATTCTACTCTGTAAAGTGCCATTGAACTGCTTACATTTTCTTTCTTTCTTTCTTTCTTTCTTTCTTTCTTTCTTTCTTTCTTTCTTTCTTTCTTTCTTTCTTTTTAAGATTATATTTATTTATTTGACAGAGAGAGAGCATAAGTTCGCAGAGTGGCAGGCAGTGGGAAAGGGAGAAGCAGACTGCCCCTGAGCAGGAAGCCCGGTGCTGGTGCGGGTGCTGGGCTCCATCCCAGGACCCTGGGATCATGACCTGAGCCCTGAGATGAAGGCAGCCGCTTAACTGAGCCACCCAGGTGCCTCTCTCTCCCTCCCTCCCTCCTTTCTCTCTTTCTCTCTCTCTCTCTTTCTCTCTCTTTCTTTCTTTCTTTCTTTCTTTCTTTCTTTCTTTCTTTCTTTCTTTCTTTCTTTCTTCTTTCTAAAGATTTTATTTATTTATTTGACAGAAAGAAACACAGTGAGAGAGGGAACACAAGCAGAGGGAGTGAGAGAGGGAGAAGCAGGCTTCCTGCGGAGCAGGAGCAGGGAGCCCCAAGTAGGCTTGATCCTGAGACTCTGGGATCATGACCTGAGCTGAAGGCAGATGCTTAATGACTGAGTCACCCAGGTGCCCCATGAACTGCTTACACTTTCATAATTTGTACTAACTCTTTCGTATGTAGAAAAAATTGCAGTTATATATGTATAAACCTCAGAGAAAAAGAATTAGGTATTTGATGTCATTTGTATTTCTCTAGTTAGGTTTTTTAATTTTAATTTTTTGAAGATTTCATTCATTTATCAATTTTAGAGAGAGAGAGAGTGTGTGAGGAAGAGCAGAGAGAGAGGCTCCAAGCAGACTTCCTGCTGAGCATAGAGCCTGATGTGGGGCTTGATCTCACCACCCTGAGATCATGACCAGAGCTGAAATCAAGAGTCTGATGCTTAACCGACTGAGTCACCCAGGGCCCCCTAGTTAGGTTTTTTGAATATTAAAATGTATATAAGAAAAATTCAATTAAAAAATAATGTTGATGACGTAAGTTATTCACTTATTTTAAAATAAATTACAATTAAAATATGGATGCAATAATTATATCCTGAGTTTTGGACCACTTTCTTATAGGAATTATTTTCTGGTCATAAATGGGAAAAAGGCCTTGCTAGCTAACATCTTAGAATCTTATTTTGATTTATATTTTGCAAAGATTTAATAAGTGTCTACCATTTTTATCACACTGGGATAAGCATACATAATACAAAAATGACTAGGAAATAGTTTGGGATCCCCAAATTTATATTCTGAAGGGAGAATAAAGGCATGCAAGAACAGATCAAAACTCAATGCACAAGAAATGCATTTGAAGTTATAGCATTAAAGAAACACAGAAGAGAAAATTCTATATTTCACCTACTGGAAACAAGGAAGGAATCCTGAAGGAGGTGAAATTTGAAGCAAAAATTTAAGAATATACACAAGTTCATGAGTTGAATAAACATGGTAGGCAGTGCAAAGAGAACAATATTCTGAGTAAAGAGAGAAAAATTCAGAGTACATGTGGTATCCAGAGTAGTTAAAAATGTCATTTAAAAATAGTTAAAAATTCTGTTATAATAAATTGGGTTGTGACTGAGAAATGGAAGATGAATATGAGTACATGATTGACCAATCATTTTCTAACTGCCTAATTCCTAACTGGCTGCTCATTTATGGTGGTCAGCAGAGGGATTCTCAGAGTGGAGAGGTGTCCAGGAGAGACTTCTCTGTCAAGAGAAACCCTGGTCTCCACTGTAGATATGTGGGTAGCCTCCCTGATAATTTTAGGAGAAATTGACACAGAGGTTACTCTACTTAAAATCCTTGTAAACTTTTTTGTGTTTTCATCTTCTGTTTTTTGTTGTTGGTGGTTTTCTTTAGCAATAAATTAGGACATTTTCCAGGTGAAGAACTAATTCTCCACCGCATTTCCTTAGAAATATATTTTAGCTTTGTCTTGAGCAAATACAGAGGATATGGGATATGTTGTAGGTATATATACGATATTGCTGATTTACTATAATAATCACATCAGTGCTAAATTCGCATTGTCCTGTATTATTTGAGTGGCCATAACATGTACTATTATCTTTTTCAACCATAATTATACACTATCCCTGTAAAATGAAGGAGTTAACCTTCATTTGCTATTTACTGTCCATCCAAAGATTTGTTAAGAATTTTATATGTAGTATCACAAAGGTAGCTACAAGACTTGAACTGTTTCCCATCACAATGTCATAACCAACCAACCATAACAAGGCTGGGACTCATTTCCAGGTTGTCTGACTCCTAATTTCATGCTATACCATAAAATGCATGAACAACACAAGGAAAAACCAAACCTGAGATTAAACTAATCCCTAAAATAGTCAATATGTATTTATTGTACCCTGCATTCTTTCAAGTCATGGCCCTAGTTATAAATAAACACTAATAAACATAATACTCTCTAGGACCATCCACGTTGTCTCACATGACAAAATTTCATTCTTTTTTATGGCCGAGTAATATTCCATTGTATATATACCACACTTCTTTATCCATTCATCTGTTGATGGGCTCCTGGGCTGTTTCCATAGTTTGGCTATTGTGGACATTGCTGCTATAAACATCAGGGTGCATGTCTCCCTCCGAATTAGTGTTTTCATATTCTTTGGGTAAATCCTTAGTAGTGCAGTTGCTGGGTCATAGGGTAGTTCTATTGTTTAACTTTCAAGGAAACTCCATACCTTTTTGTTTCCTACATGGCTGCACAACTTTGCATTCCCACCAACAGTGAGAGAGTGTTCTCCTTTCTCTGCATCCTTGCCAACACCTCTTGTTTCTTATGTTTTCTATGTTAGCCATTCTGACAGGTCTCATTGTAGTTTTGGTTTGCATTTCCTTGATCAGAGATGCTGAATATTTTTTCATGTGTCTGTTGGCCATCTATACATCTTCTTTGGAGAAATAGATGTTCTGAATCACCATATTATAAACCTGGAACTAATATTATACCAGATGTTAACCAACAAGAATTTAAGTAAAAATTAAAAACTAAAAAAGAAAAGAAAAGAAAAGAAAAGAAAAGAAAAGATGTAAGCGTGTGAGTCTGTTTCTTGGCTTCTTAACTAGAGACTAACCTGATGGTTACTAGAAGGGTAGTGGTTGCGGGTGGGTGGGATGGGTTAAATAGTGATGGGGATTGAGGAGTGTACTTTTGATGAGCACCAAATGATGTATGGAAGTGTTGAATCACTGTATTATACACCTGGAATTAGGATTATACTGTATGTTAACTAACTGGAATCTAAATAAAAACTTAAAAAATATTAATTAACAGATTCTCACATAATTTAGATAATGATGCCCTTTATAAAACATGCTAAAATCTATCTTTTGTTTTACTACTTAGACTCTTCATCCTTAATGCTTTCTCTTTTAATATTCAGTTACATTCTTTTTAAAAAAGATTTTATTTATTTATTTGACAGAGAGAGAACCCATAAGTAGGCAGAGAGGCAGGCAGAGAGAGAGAGAGGAGGAAGCAGGCTCCCTGCCTAGCAGAGAGCCCGATGCGGGCATCGATCCCAGGACCTTGAGATCATGATCTGAGCTGAAGGCAGAGACTTTAACCCACTGAGCCACCCAGGTGCCCTCAGTTACATTCTTATTTAGAAGATATGTAAGGTGAAAACTCAAGTAGCAAACGTTTAGTGTAGATATCAGACATAAACATGATAATATGTAAAGATTGGGCAATTTACTACACTGTATTCCTCATTGGGGATTTTGTAAATGTCTAAATAAGGCAGCAAGAGAGACATCTACACTAATTTAGTGTTAGGAAAAATAACAAGGCAAAGAATACAGAAGAGTAGTACATCATGTTTAGAAGCTTATAAATTAGATATCACTACTAGCCCACCATTATAGAGCTCATGTAAGTGGTCATATCAATCTTTGCTGGTTACACAAGTCATTCAGGACCCCACCTGCTTCTGTCTTAAAAAGTTCTTCAGGAATAAGACCTCATAAAAGATACACTAAGCACAATGTGACTATCAATTATTGGTTTGAGTGTTGTCAAAACTTAGGGATATTTGGACACTCTTCTTGATATCGGAACACGTCCTCCCTACCCTTCCTCCACGCAGCGTTGCCAGGATCCCTCTGCTCTGTTTCTTCTCTGAGGCTTAAAAGAATTGTTTGTACTCCATGCCCTTCTACCAGATTGTAAGTTCCATGGCGTCGAGGACCTTGTCTGTCTGAGAACAGTGACTTGCAGGTAGCTGGTAAATAAATGGATGGAGGGATGGATGAAATGCAAATGAATGACACAAGGCATGGAGGAACGATTTCTCTGATCTGTGATACCTTCACCATAGCACGGTTTGTAGCTGACTGGCTGCAGACCTGTAACTCTTCCCTTACAACCTCGATCTCACACACAAACTGATATTTGAGGGGTAGAAGATGACACTTTATCTCTGCTTTCCCTGTCTGCCTGTGTCTTTCCCCCAGCAACTTCCTGCCGTCAGTGGGGGCAATGGGCTTTGTAGTTCTCCTTTAATATTCTTTTCTCCCACCAGATGGCACCATGCCTTCAATAGTTAAAGCTACAGCTAGTTCAGGTTCCTTGTCTTTGTTCTCTGTAGGGTGTGAACTCTGCTCTCTTAAGAAATGGGTTCCAGGGGCACCTGGGTGGCTCAGTCGTTGAGCAGCTGCCTTTGGCTCAGGTCATGATCCCGGAATTCCTGGTTCAAACCCCCTACTGGGCTCCCTGCTCGCTGGGAAGCCTGCAGGTCCCTCTCTAGCTGTGTTTCTCTCTGTCAAATAAATAAATAAAATCTTAAAAAAAAAAGAAAGAAAGAAAAAAAAGAAATGGGTTCCAGTTCCAAGCTATACAGACAGTCATGGCACGTGCTAAACTAACAACCCTCAGTACTACTTCTCTAAGATGAAAAAGCAGCTGAGTTATATTCTATGAAACATCTGTACCAGCCAAACACAAAAAAGGTAAAAGACGGGTTCATGCAACACCGAAGAAACTTGATTTACATGAAAATGAAAGTGTGAAATATTACCAACATCCTTACATCGCAAAGCTAAAGTGATAAAAAGATGACAAATGAATCAGGGGGTGATGTTGAATATATGTATATGTATAAACACATGCTACACATTTTACATAATATAATATCCAGCTAAATTTGCCAGGAAGCTGCTGAAGTCAGATCTGATAAAAATGACTCTTGTGATTACACCGTGGGGAAGCCCAGCTGTTAGAACATTCATGGAAATTCTATATTCATGGATGAGAAATGTGTCATTATTGCTCTTATATCACGAGAGAGACCCATAAGATGTAGGCTTGCACTATTTAGTTCCGAGAGACCCATAAGATGTAGGCTTGCACTATTTAGTTCCAAGTGCATACAGATAGACAGAAGAAATACAGAAATCTTCATGATTTCTTCTTAACCTACATGGAATTTTAAACAGTTTGGTTAATGTACTTTACAAAACTTTAATTTACTTGAAAATGTGTTTTCAATGTAGTTGTCAGAGTTCCCAGTTTTCACTAAAATGATGTAACGCACAATCAGCAATGGGAGAAGCTTGAAGAGCTGTCAAAAATGTCTAGCTTAGAATCCTCTCATTCAAGTATAAAACCAATGCTTCTTTTTAAAAAATATTGTATTTATTTATTTGACAGAGAGAGAAAGAGAATACAAGCAGGGGCTTTGGGAGAGGGAGAAACAGACTCCTTGCTAAGTAGGGAGCCGGACATGGGACTCAATGCCAGGACCTTGGGATCATGATCTGAGCTGAAGGCAGATTCTTAACCAATTGAGCCACCCAGGTGCCTCCAAATTGGTGCTTCTTGAAACCTTTACATTATAGTTCTTACTGTTACTCTCAGATCAAAGATGCCTTAGCAGACAAGTTTATGGTTTGTAGATTTCTCTGTCAGCTTCTTTCCATGCATGTTTGGTTCATGAGAATACTGAATGCTTTTACTGTATTTCTTTTTAAGATTTTTATTTATTTATTTGACAGCTAGAGAGGGAACACAAGCAGGGGGAGTGAGAGATGGAGAAGCAGGCTTCCCACCGAGCAGGGAGCCCGATGTGGGGTTCGATCCTGGGACTCTAGGGTCAGAACCTGAGCCGAAGGCAGACACTACTTCTGAGCCACCCAGGGGTCCCTATATTTCTATTAAATATCCTTACTATCCTGAGAAAAATACACTGTTGTTCTTTCTTTCAGGTTAATAAGAGTTTTAAATTAGCCTGTTGCAAATACTCTATAGATTAGATGTTTGATAGTTAAGAAATATTTCATCTTCTTTATATATTTAAACTCAATTCATATCTTCAACGTCAAGACCAGGGAGGTTAACTTAAACTTAGTAATGAAGAGGAGAACCAAATCACCAGCAGTTTCACAATTTGATCCATAAACTAATATCAATTTTTGTCTGTCTGAATTTTAATTTATGGATGTTAAAAAAATCAAAAATTGGAATTTCTTTTATAGTCAGAGAACAGTGAGCATGGTATCTAACCTTCCTGATCTCTCTTTTCTCAACAATATTTATTGTCTAAACCACACAAGTTAGGCCTTCATTATTTCCAGTGATTACCTTGTTTTATAGCAAGGCTTTCCCCATGAATGTGTATTATGTGTGGACTCACATATAATTTTAATAGTTTTCCCTTTATTGTGATATAATCGACATACTATGTGAGTTAAGGTGTGCAATGTGATGATTTGCTGCACATACATAGTACAAATGATTACCATAAAAGGGGTACTTACACCTCTATTCCCTCATGTAATTACCATCTTTATTTTGTGGTGATAATATTTAGAATCAACTCTCTTAGGAACTTTTGGGTATATAATACAATATTGCTAACTATACTCATCGTGCTGCTCATTAGACCTACAGAACTTATCTTTTGTATGACAGTCTGTACTTTTTCACCAAATCTCTCCTTTTCACCACTCACTCCTGGCCCCTGGCAACCATTATTCTACTCTCTCTTTCCATGAGTTCAGCTTTTCATAGGTTCCATGCACAAGTAATGTCACACAGTGTTTGTCTTTCTCTGACAACTTATTTCACTTAGCATAATGTCCTCAAAATCTTTCCATGTTGTTGCAAGTGACCAGATTTCCTTCTTTTTTATTGTTAAATTATAGATAGAGATATATAGATATCTCCATTCTTCTGTTGATGGATCCTTAGATTGTTTCTGTATCATGGTTGATGTGAATAATGTTGCAATGCACATGGGAATGCAGATATCTGCTTCAGGTCCTGATGTCACTTCCTCTGTATATGTATCCAGAAGTGGGATTGCTTGATCCTATGGCAGTTCTAGTTTTAATTTTTGTTTTTGAGGGAACTCTATACTGTTTTTTGAGTGGCTGCACAAATTTACTTTCCCGCCAGTGGTGTGCATTGGTTTCTTTTACTTTACACAATCTCTAGTTATCTTTTGTATTTTTTTTAAACAGTTTTTCTAACAGGTGTTATCTCATTGTAATTTTGATTTATGCTTTCCCAATGATTTGCAATTTGAAGCAGTTTTTCAAGTACCTGTTGTCCATTCATATGTCTTCTTTGGAAAAGATGTCTATTCGGGTCATTCGCCCTTTCTCAATAGGATTATTTGGTGTTTTTGATATCAAGTTGTAAGGAGTTCCTTGTATGTTTTGGATAGTAACCCCTTCTGAGACGAGTTGCAAATATTTTCTCCCCTCGCATGCGTTGCCTTTCATTTTCTCATTGTTTCTTTTCCATTTTATGTAGTCTTATATTTATTTTTTGCTTTTGTTGTTTGCACTTTTGGTGTCATCCAAAAAATTATTTCCAAGACCAATATCAAGGAACTTTCCTCCTATGTTTTCTTCTAGGAGTTTTACAACTTCAGGTCTGACAGAATGGTCATTTTCCAATCAGTTTGGTGAACTTAGCTTAATTTTATTAAAGAACATACCACAACAAAATAATAAGAATGGGGGTGATTTCTCAGTTTATAGTAACTTGACCTTTTGGTAATTATTCAGGGAAAATAATTAATAGGTATTCCAAAGGTTTGGAGCTGATGACTGTATGTTATTGATCCCCAAAATATATATACATAAGACAGAGAAAGCAGTGATAAGAAGTTTGTCAATGGCACTTCTCTGATATTATAATTCATTGATCTCCCTTGAGCAGAGGAGCCATATTCCTAATTGACCCTATATACACAGAAAACCCAGAGGAATATTGGTTTCTAGGAGAGAAAACCCAGAAATCTTCCTCCTCATCCTACCTCAACCTCTTTCTCCTCCTGCCTGCTTTATTTCACTGGGAACTTAAGAGAATTCTCATCTAGATTCTAGAACATAAGTGGACTGAGATGTATCTCCTAAGACTCAAATCTTAGAAGGAGAATTGCAAAACACCTATACTGAATTAATCCATACTCCACATAATTATGTGGAGTATTAATCCGTTCTTCCACACTCATTACTTGTTTGTTTATTTTTCTGCTGCTCTTGAGTGTGCTTTTGAAAGTCACACGGGAAATATGGGTTTTAGGCTTTGATCTGTGAACAAAGAAGGTTGTTGGGTTTTGCTTTGGTTTGAGTGTTTCTTGGCTGCTCTCCCTTTACCTGGCATTTCTAAGTGCTATACCTAGTTTGTCTGATGGTTCAGATAGATTGCTATATGCTCACTCAGCAATTTAGAATAGTTTTATATGATGTAATTTTCTTTTTTTTTTTTTAATTTATTTTTTTTTATTTTATTTTTTTTTTTATATGATGTAATTTTCATGGTAGTCAATGTTTAGTATGTTCTCACAATACCAGAAGAGCAGTTAAGAGAAAGAATATCTATGGAAGACTAAAGAACAACCAGACCATTAATTCCTCCATAAGAAATTTTTTTTAAAAAGTTGCTATCATATTTTAATGGTATAAATTTGTTTTCTAATGAACTCCTATGCAGAACTTGAAGAATTCAAAGTGACTTGCTGCTTATCTGGAACCTGAGAACTCCCACTGGGATAGATTTTGAGAACCATTGCTATAGCAATTCTAAAACCTCATGTTGGATTGCGCAGAATAACAGAGTGCTGCAGAGCTGGACAAAATTACTTCGGCTTCCTGTTGAATAGCTTTAATTGAATTTCACATTGCCAAGGTTATATTGGCTTACACTGAGAGATAAGAAACAGACTTGTATTCGTTGTTTTAACGTTGGTGGCTTGTTAGAAGGACCTGAGATGTAAGTTTCTTTTCAGTCTTACTATAGGGAAGAATTTGATTATATCTGATAAATTTTGTGGATAAGAGAGCTGTTTAAGTCTTTGGAAAGCATACATATATATTTCTATTTCTTCTACAAAACTAAACCAGGACTTGATGGTTTGTAGTAATCAGACTTCTTGCCTATAACATGTCTTTTATGTTTTTCTTATTTTTTTGTAGGTTTTTCAAATATTTGGTGAGCTACTTTTCAACACATCACCCTTTTGTGTTATATTACGTTTCTGATGTTTTAAGCCACAGTACCCTGAACCATTCAATATGAGTGTGTGTATGCTGATACACACAAACCTACACTGTGTATACTCATTAATATGTCTATGTATACTGTATACATGGTACATACTTTTATATATATTTACATAAATACATGTATAGAGAGAGCAAAATGTAAAACACTAATCACTGTGATCTCTGGTAGTGACAGTATAGTGATCTTGACATACTTTTTTGTATTTTGTCAAATTGTTTTCTATGACATTTTATTTTAAATCATAAAAAATGGTAATTATAGAACTTTAAAATATTTCTACATGATTTGAAAATAAATCTAGTAGAAATTTATTACGCATATACTCTAAGACTAAACTTAGTATTTTTTCTTTTTTTAAAAAGACTTATTTATTTGTTTTTAGAGAGATAGTGCATGTGAATAGGGAGAGGGGACAAAGGAGAGGAAGAGAGGATCTCAAGCAGACTCCCTGCTTAGAGCAGAACCTAACCTAGAGCTCCATCTCATATCCTGGGATTCTGACCTGAGCTGAAATCAAGAGTCCCAGGCTTAACTGGCTGAGCCACCCACGTGCCCCTAAACTTAGTATTTTTCTAAACATTTAACCAAGTTCCTGCATAATTTTGGAAAAAAATCCATAATTTTCCTACTAATATAAAATGCCAACTTTATTATATTCAAACTTATTTGTAAGAAACTAGGAGTTGTTCAGCCCAACATCCACTCTCTGCTGCAGCCTCGATGGAAAAAGAATTCTAGTTTTCTGCTAGGCAGATTACTGCATAAATGAAACCATATACTCTGCATTCCTCCTTACAGCAGGGTGTGATCATGTGACTACATCGTGGCCATGAGGAGTAAGCAAGATTATTCCCTGTACCCTTTGCAAAGGGTATTAGAGGGAATTCACTTATTGAAGAGGAACCAGCTTTTTGCCACCTTTCCTTTTCTTCCCTTCTGACCTGCAGTGCTTCAATGATGGGTGGTGTTCCAGTAAATGTCTTGGACTAACACATTCTCTGGAGGATAGGAAGCACACAGTGGCCACACCGATAGAAGCCGTACTTGGAATGGAAGCCATAGTGAAAGAATCTGGTGGAAAGCCTCCGTTGTTGATGACGCTGTGGAGTTGCCCTTTGAGCCTATGCTGGTTCTAAACTGATTACTTCTGGATGCCTTTTATGTAAAATATAATAAATAGGTATCTGTGCTATTTACACCTCAGTCCTTTTTAGCTTATTTCTCTTATATCCAGTTTCAGAACTTTCTCCAATGGGTTTGGGCTGTTTAAGTCTAATTATTGAAACTCTTTAATGCATCTTAATAGCAGACCATGTAACTCTCCTACATATTTCTTTATACTATTTTAGCCCAGTTTTTCAACTGTATAAACTTCAGTAACATTTTGTAACCACAAAACCTTTAAAATGTTAATTATAATTTTATAGTTATTTTTATAATTATAATATTTTATATTTTATTATAATTATAATTGGTTTTATTATAATTACATTACATTTTGAGTCATATTAGGGAGAATTATTATATTTATACTATTAAATTTTCTCCTTCAGTGATAAATTACTTTCATTTGCTAGTCTTTTTTGTAATCCAATGATTTTTTTATAGTTTAGTCTATTTAGATTCTGCACATTTATTGTAAGGCTTTGATATTTTTTATTGTAATTAAGAAGAAAGTATTTTCACTTTGATTTTTCAAATAGACTGTTGTAACTTAGGTACTATCAAAGTTTGCATTAATGTGATAATTAGATATTTTTCTGAATTCATTTATGAGTTTTGATTATGTTTTAGTTGATTCTCTTGCATTTTTCTTAGTAGACAATAACACCACCTGAAAATTATGATAATTTTACCTTTTTTCTCCAATAGTTATTTGTCTGAATTGTTTCTGTCACAGGATTGTATTGATTAGCATGCCTAGATAATATTTAATAATGATAATAGTGTACTACTTTTGTTCTTGATTTTAATGATAATTCAATTTTTCTAACATTAAATAGTATGTTGGTTTAAGATACTATTCTTTACTGTCTTATGGATGAATCGTTCTGTCCTAGTTTATCATGTTTTCACTTGTACTGAATTGATGAAAGAAAAAATTCTACAATATAATAACTTTGATTGTCTCCTTCTGGAACTTCTACCACATGGATATTAATTAGTCTGATTCTCATTCATTTTATTTCATCCAATAAAGATTTTTGAGTAATAATTCCATTTTGCTCTTCACTGTTTTAGATTTAATATTCCCCAACTATTTGAACATGACCAGTGAACATTATAGTTTCATTGAGTTTATTTTTCCCCCAAATTTTCTTTAATATTTCAATTTGATGCCTCTGTTCACAGGGTTGGTTAACATTTTTGTGGTGATAAGTATTATAGAGGGTCTGAATTAATCAGTGTTGGTGGATAAATTTTCTCATGCTTCCCTCACATATGGACAAGATTCGAAGGTAGAGAGTATGCCATTAAAGAAGTATGGATCTTGTGTTCTGGGGTTGAAAGCTTCTTTTAATTTTTTTTTTTTTTATCATTTTAAGTTAACTTCAAGGAAGAATGAAACACCAATACATATTAGGAACCAACCTTGTTAAGCCAGAATCGAGAACCTGATACATACTTGATCCAGAAGAAAAAAAGTTAGTATTTTAGTATAAATATACTAAATACTATACTTAGTATTTAAATATATTTAGTATTTTCACTAGCCTACCATCATCATCGGTATGATCATCTATTACTATTTGCTTACTCTACCAAGAAATTCAGTGCTTGTTTAGTATTAAGTAAGAGGTGGTCGTTTTCTGAAATTGTTTGGGTCATTTTTTAAATTATTCTGTCTTAAAGAATGGAAGATGAAAATTATAGCTTTACTTTAGTTTTCCTCTGCCCAATCGATGACATACCACCTGGAAAATGGAAAGGCTGGAATTTCTATTCACTACTTGATAAAGCAGCCATCTTGTGCCTCGCAGGGCCATCTGTGCCAAGGTCCAAGCCTATTAAAAATAACCCCATGTATTTCCCCTATGTGGAGTCTCTGGTACTTGGCAATTTTTCCAGACGAAGGTGAGATTCAGACATGACCCTGATTGTTAACCAACCTGCTGCCACTTCCAGCCCTAAACCATTCTGAATTGGACAGCGATGGTCTGGTCATGCTTCTTTAGTAGGCTGCTCCTACCCACATGGACAGGTCACCTTTTCAATTATTAATATTTTGCTCTGGTCCAATTTGAACTATACAGCAGGAATAATTTCTTTTTCAGTAAATATCACCTTTTTCCAGATTCAACACTGACAAAAAAAAAAGATGGCTCCCTTTTCTCCTGTTGTGATAGCTATGTCAATAGAGAACTAAAAGAGGAGGAAGGGCATCTGGGGGGCTCAGTCAGTTAAGCTTCTCCCTTCAGCTCAGGTCCTGATTCTGGAACCCTGGGATCAAGCCCTGGGATTGCCCTGGGATTGAGCCCTGAGATAGAACCCACTTCACCCTCTCTCTCTTCCTTCCCTTCCCAATCATGCTCTCTCTCTCTCTCAAATAAATCAAATCAAATCAATCAATCAATCAATCAATCAATAAATGTTAAAATAGGCATTCATGTCACATCAATTCATTCAGCAAATGAATTTTGAATATCCACTTCTTTCTGGGCACTATCACAGGTATTGAGATGTAGTGGTGGACGAGAGAATAACCACTCTCTCCTGTAGAAAGAATTCAGGCTCTTGGGATCTGACTTGGAAATTATCCTATTTATTTTAAGTTTTATCTCATTTTGAATTATGTGCATTTAATATAGATAACAATTTTGAAACAAAAAATTTGTAGATGAGTAGAAGTAAATATTAACCATGTACATATAAAAAAAGATTTTACACAGGCCCCATCATTGAAGCCCAAGAAGCTTACACGATGGATCCTTAGACACTGGTTGCATTATCTGACAATTTCTCCGTACATCCATGCTTTAACTGTGTACCATGATGTGTTTAAAAATCCCTGGGCCCTTGAAGAATAATTTCACTGTTTATTGGAAACTTTAATCACAAAGTAACGTCATTTCTGTATTATGTTCTTCATTTAAAAAATTGTCAGATATGTATGGTAATCTCAGAATATTCCACTCAACTTTTAAATACCTTTAAAAATTGATATAACTGTGTTCTTATAAGTCTTAGAGATTTCTGTAGCAATAAAAGAGCTACAGGTATGTTTTATGTTTTAGATATATTTATTTTGATATGCTGCTCTGAATAATTAGATCAAATTCTTACTTAAATGATACCAATGAAGCATTTTAATCCTTACAACAAATACATTTATAGTATTAAAATACAAACCCCATAGTATTATGTCATTCTGAAGCTCTTCTACGAATCTCTTCCTATTTATTCAGTGTATGATTCTGGAAAAATAGGCTCAGTCTTTCATGCTCATTTCTGTTCAAACAACAGGTTTAATACAGACCATTCTGCATTTCCTCCTCGTTACCATTTCTACCACTGGTCCTCACTGCTGCCTTGTCATATCTATGCAAATGCCTCCGGAAGTTTGTAATCCATCCTTCACTCTTCTCCTGGAGATATTTTCTTTGTCTCTTATTTAAAGTAGGAGCTTTAATTGTCTCTGAGTAAACTGCCACAGTACCAGTGACAGCTTTAGGAATTCTGATTATAAGTTACTTACAGAGAAGTTCTGTTCTATTTAAACCAAAGAAGACATATAAATGGCCGACAAGTACATGGAAAGCTGCTCAACATCAGTAATCATTGGGGAAATGCAAATCAGAACTACATTGAGCTATCACCTCACAGCTGTTAGAATGGCTATTATCAAAAAAACAAGGGATAAATTTTGGAGAGCGTGTGAAGGAAAGAGAATTCTTGTGCACTGTGATGGGAATGAAAATTGGTATAATCACACTGGAAAATGATATGAATGTTCTTCAAAAAAATTAAAAAATAGAACGGACATATGATCCAGCAAACTCACTTCTGGGTGTATAACCAAAGAAAATAAAATCAAAATCTCAAAGAGATATCTGCACCCCCTTGTTTATTGTAGCATTATTTACAATAACTAGAGATGGAAACAAACTCTGTGTCAATAGATAGATGAATGTATAAAGAAGTTGCAGGATATATACTCCATGGAATATTCTTCAGTCATTAAAGAGAAGAAGTTCCTGTCATTTGCAACAACACAGATGGCCCTTGAGGACATTATGGTAACTGATGTAAGTCAGATAGAGAAAGACAAAAACTGTATGATCTCACTTTTATGTGGAATCTTCTTGTAGAAACAGAGAGTAGAATGGTGGTTTCCAGAGACTGGGAGAAGGGGAAATGGGGAGATATTGGTCAAAGGGGACAAGCTTCTAGTTATAAAATGAATAAGTTCTGGGGATCTAATATACAGCATTGTGACTATACTTAACAACACTCTATTATATACCTGAAAGTTGCTCAGAAAGTAGATCTTAAATGTTTATCACCACACACACAGAGGTAATTATGCAAGGTGATGGATGTGTTAAACAACCTTATTGTGGTAATCATTTCAAATTATATGTGTGTATCCAATCATCAGATTGTACACCTTAAATTTACACAATGTTATATGTCAACTGTATCTCAATAAAGCTAGAAAAAAATCTGTCCTTCTCCTGGCATGGCTCCCAGCCTGGTTGGAAAATAATGTCAATAAAGAAACAATTGCAGTATAGCATTTCAAATGCTATAGGAGGTTCAAGTTTCTACAGAGATGAAGGAGAGCCTCTGAATTCACACAGTAGCTACTACTCAGTAATCTGGTAGGAATTTATATTCTGGTGAATCTGTTATGAACCATTATGTTAACAGCTGGACTGAAACAGGGGAACTGGCTTCAACTCTGTAAAACTTTACTTTTGGAGGAACCTTGTTAGCAGTAATTGTAAATGACCACAACAGAGACTAAAGACAACGTTAAAGACAAGATGTATAGAAAAGGGTAATTCTTCAGTCATGAAGAAAGAGATAGTAGAATGGTAGTTTCTAGTGGCTTTGGGTTCTGAGTAATTCACATCATCCTTAAGAAGGAGAAATGGACAACACTGAAAGAATCTGAAAGTTGTGACTGTCTCCTAGATATCAGATCTTGATGGGCAATTTAACTTTTTTCTCCAGTAGATGATAAGAACATGGCTGCTATTTATTTTTCTATTTAGGTCCAGACTGAATCAGGATCTGAAGTATGACTGTTAAAAAGTATGCGCATAGAGGGGCCAGTTTGCTCATTTTAATTAGCTGGACAAGGTGGTGTGAAGGAAGCAAGGCTAAGTCTCAAAAAGGTCTAATGATTATTAAAAAGATATGCACAAAAATTTCATTTCAAATATTCTTGTTTATTTTTATTTTTATGAAAAGTTTAAAGCTTTATCTTTTTTTTTAAAAGATTTTATTTATTTATTTGACAGAGAGAAACACAGCCAGAGAGGGAACACAAGCAGGGGGAGTGAGAAAGGGAGAAGCAGGCTTCCCAATGTGGGGCTCGATCCCTGGTCTCCAGGATCATGACCTGAGCCGAAGGCAGTCGCTTAACCAACTGAGCCACCCAGGCGCCCCTAAAGTTTTATCTTAAAAATGGATTAAACAGCCTCTAAAGGTTGGGTATCTGACTATTCTATGATCGTGAAATATAAAAAACATTGCAGAGTTTCCAGGAAGTGTGCAGAAGTACTGGATTGGAAAGGCACAGAATATTATTTTCTCTTTATATCAGAGTTTCTCAACCTGGCACTATTGAAAGTTTGGACTGAAGAGATCTTTGCTGTGGTGGACTGTCTTGGGCAGTGTAGGATGCCTTGTGGTATGTCCTAGCCTTCACCTCTTAGATGCTGGTGACACCCCCATTCTCCCCTGGTGAGGCGATACAGTAAAAAATGTTTCCAAGGGCGCCTGGATGGCTTAGTCGGTTGACTGTCTGCCTTTGGCTTAGGTTGTGATCCCTGGGTCCTGGGATTGAGCCCCGCTTCTCCCTTTACCCCTGCCCCTGCTCCTCGTTGGTTCTCTCTAGAGTATGTGCTCTCTCTCAGATAAATTAATAACATATTTAAAAAAAAAATGGTCCCATGGGGTGCCTGGGTGGCTCAGTTGGTTAAGCGACTGCCTTCGGCTCAGGTCATGATCCCGGGTCATTGGGCTCCCTGCTCAGTGGAAGCCTGCTTGTCCCTCTCTCACTCCCCCTGCTTGTGTTCCTCTCTGGATGTGTTTCACTCTATCAAATAAATAAAATCTTTAAAAAAAAATGTTCCCAGACACTGGAAAAAAAATCGAATCTAGTTGATAGCCACTACTCTATATTTTAGAGTTTAAATAGTTATACAACATTATATTATATACTCTATACATATATTTCCTGAATATTTCTCAATTCCTTTCTTAGGGGGTGATTCAATTTCTTTGAGCTAAAAGAAATTAAAGATATCATCAAAATTCATCAGTGGGCAATATTGTAGGAAAAACCACCAACACTACTTCCTTGAAGACATTTAATCATACCATCCTAGATCCTAGCTTGCATCTTTTCATTGACAATATGTTTAAAAAATAAACAATTATAAAAATATGGCGTTTTATTTTCATTTATTCTCATAGAGTTAATTTTTTCACTAAATTATTTATCAAGTATAAATACACCACCTGCCATCCAGAAGAGCACTTTGTACTCAATAATAAATACTTGTTAACTAAGTGACTATATGGTCACAAGATGCCATGGTATTACCAGGGTTTCTTTTTAAGGAAACAAATTAAATTCTTTACCAACTACTTTCAGGAAAAATTACTTGCAAGATTCTCTCTTTTAATGTCTGTAAGGAATGCCTTGACAAATAGTCTTAATGAAGCTCTCAATTCCGGTGCCAGGAGGTCTGGCTGCTGCTTGTGCTTAGAGCTGAGAATTCCCCAGGAATCAGGCTCACTCAGAAGCAGCTGGGGTGGCAGCCTGCATCCAGTGGTGGTTGATTCAGATTTACAAAGTTGTCTCAATGTGGGGCATTTTTGAAGGGGCATCCTAGTACCGGTGCTTTCTGCAGGGAGGACTAAAATCTTTTTTTCATGTGCAACCTACTTCAACATTTCCTTTTGCCCACTCCTGCTTTCTTTGCCCCTTCACAGATGCTGTCCCCCTGAGCATTCCCTAGAAAGCTTCTACATGCAAATGTTCATCTCAGGGTCCGGCCCCCTGGGAACCTGACCTAGAGCATTTGGTGCCAGGAATACACCAGGAAAGAAGAGGCAAAAATGGGAATTTGGAGCTGAATAACCAATGACCTGATGACAACCCAGTATCATCACTTGTAACAGGTGGAGTGTGGATAGCCCTCCTTGTGCCTCGGCAAGGCAATAGCTAAAGCTCTCCAGCACAAAGTTAGAAGGAGCTACTGGCCTGGTTCTCAATGGTTGATACCTCTCAACCCTCTGGACATCTGGTGAAATCTGGAGACTGTTTTGATAGCGTGACTGGGGGGCAGGTGGTGGAGGCTGGGGGTAAGGGAATGGTGCTTTTGCCATCTAGTGGATGGAGCTATATCATACAATGCACCACCCCACCCATGGCCCCACACCACGGAGGAGAGTTATCCTGTCCAAGATGCCAATAGCCTTGAAGAGAAAAGAGCCCTGAGTTGCCAATAAAAGAGAATGTACTTGCTGGTATGGTATTTCAGGTGTTGGAAAAGGTTGAGGGAAATTAGTAAGTGTAAGAACAATAGAATGAGATGGTTCTTACAGGGCAGTTTGAAGATGACTAATCACCAATTTAAGGCAATGTGGGAAAGCTGAAGACCCCTGGCAGCGTATAAAGAGATTCACAGTCCCTGTAGTAAAACCTTGGCATCAGGCCCAGGGCTTAACTATAAGGATAGTTGAACTGAAGAGAAATTTGAATTCTCCAGCTAAACAAGTGTGCTCTGCCAAGATTAGTGCTGAGATGGGCAGCAGTGGAAATGTCAGACCTGGGATATGACAGTGGGTTGACTCACTTGAAAGCCTTGCAGTCTAGAACATCCTTACCTCTCTGGGCCTCCAGAAGACCTCTCTTACTGCTCCCAACCGAAGCCCAACTTGAAGATAATACCAAACACTCTGCCTTGCAAGACAGAATGTGCTGTCCTTAGGATCTACCCCTATCTCCCTGCTTGAGGACCACACCAATGCCTAGGGTCAGGTAACTACAAAATCCAGCCAAAAAGTACTTGCCTCGCTAAAGGAGAAAAAGAACCACATGTACAAGAAGTTGTGGGATTCAGGAACGTGGACGCAATGCTGCATGCGGGATTAGATCCCATATGTGCCCAAACAAGGAGAACAGGATGCATAGCAAGGTAAGTGAGAGTTTATTAGTATAAAAGTACAGGATATACTCTTTGTAAAGATTCTTGGGAGATGCTAATCTGCTAGGCTGGCCCTCAAAAGCTTGGAAAATGAAAGCTCACACTAAGTAAAACAGAAATGCAGGAATTGCAGTAGTAGATGGTGGATGAAGGAACTAAAAGCCCCAGAGAGGTGGAAAGGCCAGTATATGCTTCATGAGACTTCTGTTATTGTGGGATCTTAGCATCCCTAGTGCTATTAAGAATGGCATTTCCTACATAGCCATCCAAGCCACACTCAAAAAAATTGAAAAATCCTGAATGCACCAACTCTTATTACACCTTAAAGAACTGGAAAATCAATAACAAATTAAACCAACCCCACACACAAGATGGAAAATAACTAAGATTAGAGCAGAGATCAATGAATCAGAAACTAGAGATACAGTAGAACACATCAACAAAACTAGAAGCTGGGTCTTTGAAAGAATTAATAAGACTGATAAACCATTGGCCAAACTAATCCAAAAGAAAAGGGAGAAAACCCAAATTAATAAAATTATGAATGAAAGGGAAGAGATCATGACTAACACCAAGGAAATAGAAACAAAAATCAGAAATTACTATCAACAATTATATGCCAATAAGTTTAACAACCTAGAAGAGATGGATACACTCCTGGAAACCTATAAACTTCCAAGACTGAAACAGGAAGAAATTGACAATCTGAATAGATCTATATCTAATAACAAGATTGAAGCAGTGATCAAAAACTTCCCCAAAAACAAGAGCTCAGGACCAGATGGATTCCCTGGGGAATTCTACCAAACATTCAAAGAAGGAATAACACCTATTCTCCTGAAGCTCTTTCAAAAAATAGAAACAGAAGGAAAACTTCCAGACTCTTTCTATGAAGCCAGCATTACTCTAATCCCCAAACCAGAAAAAGACTCCATCAAAAAGGAGAACTTCAGGCCAGTATCTCTGATGAATATGGATGCCAAGATTCTTAACAAGACCCTTGCTAACAGGATCCAACAATACATTAAAAAGATTCTCCACCATGACCAGGTGGGATTTATCCCAGGGATGCAAGGGTGGTTCAACACTCTCATAAATCAATCAACATGATAGAACAAATCAATAAGAGAAGAGAGAAGAACCACATGGTACTCTCAACTGATGCAGAAAAAGTATTTGACAAAATACAACATCCATTCCTGATCAAAACTCTTCAAAGTATAGGGATAGAGGGAACATTCCTCAACCTCATAAAATCTATCTACGAAAATCCCACAGCGAATATCATTCTCAATGGGGAAAAACTGACAGCCTTCCCTCTGAGATCAGGAACAAGACAAGGATGCCCACTCTCACCACTACTGTTTAACATAGTGTTAGAAGTCCTAGCAACAGCAATCAGACAACAGAAAGAAATAAAAAGTATTCAGCTTGGCAAAGAAGAAGTCAAACTCTCTCTCTTTGCAGATGACATGATAATCTATGTGGAAAGCCCAAAAGACTCTACCCCCAAATTACTAGAACTCATACAACAATTCAGTAATGTGGCAGGATACAAAATCAATGCAGAGAAATCAGTTGCATTCTTAAACACTAACAATGAAAATATAGATAGGGAAATCAGAGAATCAATTCTGTTTACTATAGAACCCAAAACCATAAGCTACTTAGGAATAAACCTAACCAAAGAAGTTAAGGATCTGTACTTGAGGAACTACAGGAGACTTACGAAAGAAACTGAAGAAGACACAAAAAGATGGAAGAGCATTCCATGCTCATGGAGCAGAAGAATAAACATTGTTAAAATGTCTATACTTCCCAGATTAATCTATACTTCCAATGCCATTCCAATCAAAATTCCACCAACATTCTTTGAAGCATTGGAACAAACAATCCTAAAATTTATATGGAAACAAAAAAGAACCCGAATCGCTAAAGAATTGTTGAAGAAGAAAAACAAAGCTGGGGGCATCATGTTACCTGACTTCAGGCTTTATTACAAAGCTGTGATCACCAAGACAGCATGGTACTGGCACAAAAACAGACAAATAGACCAATGGAACAGAGTAGAGAGTCCAGATATGGACACACAAATCTATGGCCAAATCATCTTCGATGAAGCAGGAAAGAATTTCCAGTGGAAAAAAGACAGTCTCTTCAATAAATGGTGCTGGGAAAATTGGACAGCTACATATAGAAGAGTGTAGCTAGACCATTCTCTTACACCACACACAAAAGCAAACTGAAAATGGATGAAAGACCTCAACGTGAGGCAGGAATCCATCAAAATCCTGGAAAAGAACATAGACAGTAACCTCTTTGACATCGGCCACAGCAACTTCTTTCAAGACACGTCTCCAAAGGCAAAGGAGACAAAAGCGAAAATGAACTTTTGGGACTTCATCAAAATAAAAAGCTTCTGTACAGCAAAGGAAACAGTTAACAAAACAAACAGGCAACCCACGGAATGGGAGAGGATATTTGCAAATGACACTACAGACAAAGGGCTGATATCCAAGATCTATAAAGAACTACTCAAACTCAACATCCAAAAAAAGGATGAACACATCAAAAAATGGGCAAGAGACATAAAGAGGCACTTCTCCATAGAAGACATACAAATGGCTAACAGACACATGAAAAAATGTTCATCATCACTAGCTATCAGGGAAATTCAAATCAAAAACACTGAGATACCACCTTACACCAGTCAGAATGGCCAAAATTAACAAGTCAGGAAACAAGTGTTGGTGAGGCTGTAGAGAAAAGGGAACTCTCCTACACTGCTGGTGGGAATGCAAGCTGGTGCAGTGTGGAAAACAGTGTGGAGATTCCTTAAAAAAATAAAATAGAGCTCCCTTATGACCCTGCAATTGCACTACTGGGCATCTACCCCAAAGATACAGATATAGTGAGAAGAAGGGCCATATGCACCCCAATGTTCATTGCAGCAATGGCCACAATTGTCAAACTGGAAAGATCCAAGGTGCCCTTCAACAGATGAGTGGATAAAGAAGATGTGGTACATATATACAATGGAGTACTACACCTCCATCAGAAAGGATGAATATCCAACTTTTGTAGCAACGTGGACTGGATTGGAAGAGATTATGCTGAGTGAAATAAGCCAAGTAGAGAAAGTCAAGTATCACATGCTTTCACTTACTTGCGGTGCATAAGGGGTAATATAGAGGACAGTAGGAGAA
Organism: Spilogale gracilis; assembly: GCA_004023965.1. Lineage (NCBI taxonomy): Eukaryota > Metazoa > Chordata > Mammalia > Carnivora > Mephitidae > Spilogale > Spilogale gracilis. The sequence continues at coordinate 27,206 of PITA01011075.1, forward strand.
GGAAAGGAAATGGAAAATAGGGTAATTCAGGAAGAGAAACGAACATGAGAGACTTTGGACACAGAAACAAACTGAGGGTCTTGGAGGGAAGGGGGTGGGAGGATGGGAGAGCCTGGTGGTGGGTACTGAGGGCACGTATTGCATGGAGCACTGGGTGTGGGGCATAAACAATGAATCTTGGAACACTGAAAAAATAAAATGAAATTAAAAACAAATAAACAAATAAATACTGATACCTTAGGTTCCTGCCCTAAGGGACCTGAAATTTGAACAAGAAATGGGTCATCATCATTTTGGGGGGGTGGGGTAAGATTGTATTTATTTATTTATTTACTTACTTACTTACCTACTTACTTAGATTTATTTAGAGTGTGCGCACATGTGAATGGGAGGAAAGAGGGAGAGAGAGATTCCCAAGCAGACTCCATGCCAGAAGCGGTCCCTGATAGATGGGGCTCGATCTCATATCCCTGAGATCACGATCTGGAGCTGAAATCAAGAGTCAGATGCCCAACTAACTGTCACCCAGAAATGGGTCTTGTAATGTTAATTCTTAGTCCTTGGCAATGGTGGATGTGTGGTGGATGACAAGATAGACCCTATAGAGCCCTAGTAGAAAGAGGGGTAGGGACTCAGAAAGAACCCATTCAGTACCATCCTCTTAGTGCTGTCAAAAGTGGGGCCTGTGGGAGAAGGTGCCATGCCTTCCAGCAGAAAGGCAGGCAGTCATTTGGATTATGCCAGAACCTTTATCAAATCTTTAAAATAAAGTGAAAGCTCATTTTAAAAAAAATGAAGAAGAAGAAGGAGAAGAAGAAGAAGAAGAAGAAGAAGAAGAAGAAGAAGAAGAAGAAGAAGAAGGAGAAGAAGAAGAATGTCATTTCCTATCTGAGTCCTGGCCTAGAAGAGACACACCATTGAGAGCTTCTCTCCAGTGCTGGTGCCCTTCCTACCTTATTGCTTCATAAACTGTTGTTTTCTGACCTGGTGGGTTTATCCAACTCCCATGTTTATTCCCTGCTCCCCTACATTTAAATACTGCCTAAATAACAATAAAATAAAATAAAATAATAAAATAAGATAAAAACAATGCAAAACAAAAAAAACTGAACAAATTTCTTATCCTGTGCTGCCTGAGTGAGCATAATCCTGAGGTCATCATGCTACTCGAAAGGCAGGAAAACCCACCGAAGCAGACCCAGGCTGCCTCTTCATTGTTGCCTCAGACAAATATGCCCTTGTTTCTTCCATCTTGAGAATGGCAAAGAAAATCTCCACTTGCTCTCAGTCTTCCCAACAACCCATATTTTTTGGACCTCATATTTCTAGGGGCTTATGTCTCCTACTCCTACTTAACTTCTAAGATCAGATAAGGGTGAACATTTCACCACATTAATCTCTTATCCATATTTGCAATTTTGCATTATGAAATAGCATTGATCCTATTCAACTGACAGAATCCACTAGAAATTGAACTTTGGTAAGCCTCATGAAGTTTTATATGAAGTTTTATAGTGTTTAACAGGATTTTTCATTAAGGAATATTTCATCATACTTTAAGTTTCAGCATATTTATAAGATTTGGAATTCTACTTTTGCCCTTACATTGTAAAAAAAAAAAAAATCTCCATCTCTCTGTGGATTTCTAGGGAGGTTTCTTACAGTTTTCAAGAGATGTTTTTATTTCATATGGCTTTCTTAAAATGTGGGATGGCAGCTTCTGGCAACATCACCTAGAATCACTTTTCTTTTTTTTCTAAAGGCAGAAAAAATGAAAGAAATTCACACATTTCACTCATGTAAACATATTTCAGCCAGAAAATATTTTGCACATTGGCTTATCATAAGATTCAGGTGTGAGAAATGTTTAATCCAGTTCTTTCAGTAGGAACTTCACAACTTCCTGTAACAAAAATGCTCAGTCTTGATGTGGAGCTCTATTTCAGAGATCCTATGCAGCAAAGCAGAATGAAACCGGGTGCTTGCCATGTTTCATTGAATATAATACATTTCGGTTACATTGTACATTATATTCTCCAGATGAAATGGAACAGGTATAAGAATATCCAAAACCTCAGTAAAAGTAGAAAGAGTAAATAACTCAACAATGTGCCCCTGCAATGCTTCGTCAAAAAATAAGTCTGATAAACAGATAAAAATAAAAATATTATGAAAAATTACATTATGCAAAAATGGGCTGAAAGGAATAAAACATCTATCTGAATATACAGTGCAATGAAACAATACGATCCTGAATCAAGCTATACCAAAAAAACATTTAAGACTGGATGAGCATTTAGGAAGCAACAGACACAATACAATTCCATGCAATTTATACAGAATCTATGTTTGAGTAGAGATATTATTCTACTTTGGAGTATGTTGGACCAATGTATGGTGCCCTTACATACTTTTATGTGCAATAATAGATCAGAAATGTTTACCACTCTCTACTCTGAAGAAACCTGAAGATCTGCCTAGGATGTGTTCATTTATATTAGAATCTGAATACTATTTTTGTGTTTGACTCAATTAAACTTTCAAGCTCTCTAAGAAGCGAAGCAATATTTATTTATTATTGCTTAACCACTAATTCCCTCCAGAGACATCACTGGATTGGAGAAGACAGTGTAAGAGAATGGCAGGTGGGTGTTTCCAAAGTCTAGCAGAACATTCCGTGGTGTGCTCAACACTTCAAGTTCAATAGAATAACGCTATTTGAGTATCTGTATTCCAAATCCAGCCTTTCTTGAAGTCTCCCCACGATGCCACTTTCCTTGCTTTCTACTTCCCATCTACTGAAGAGAACTCCTGATGAACTGTACATGAGGGTGCGTGGGACTTCTCCACATTCTATACACAGAAGCTCAAAGATGTTTTAGAAAATTCATACAAAATAAGCATTTCCTAAAGGCAATAGACTCTCTAAATATTTCCGTATCCATAATGGAAATGACTTTTTGTATTATATGCAGAATGTAGACTTGCCAAGAAAACCCATTAAGTCGTGCATTCTTTGTTTATTGTTAAATAAAAGTGCCTTCTATCCCAGATATATGCCCTCATTGGGATACAGAACTGCCAGAAGCTTTGAAATTATGTATTTTTTTAATGCTATAACAAATATTTATATTGTATGCATTCTGAACATAACTTTTCCCAAGTGTTCGGTATACATCAGATTATCTTGTAGATTTTCCAGTTATTAATTGTTTGTGTTATCATTCTATGTAAATATTATTATGATTCTATTTTTGAATCATATTAAAGTTTCTGACGTTATGCCTTAATATCCCTACATATGTAAGGGTATATTTCTTAAAAAGGACACTATGCTACACATGCCCATTGAAATTAGGAAATAAATGTTAATTCAATGTTATTATACAATTCATAGAACTCATTCAAATGTCTCCAATTACCTCTCAATGTCTATATCGCCCATTTCTTTCTCATCTGGGATTCAGTCCACTTTCACACATGGTACTTACTTAGTTGCCATGTCTCTTCATTCTCTTTTAAGCTGAAAGAATGTCTCCAGTTTTCACTGCCTTTCAGGACCATGACTGTTTTGAAGAATATAGGTTGGTTACTTTGTAGAATGATTTCAATTTGGATTTATGTTTTGTTTTCTCATAATTATATTGGGGTTATGCGTTCTTGATAGAGTATTATAAAGTGAGGTTGTGTTCTTCTCAGTGCAAGTTATCAGCAGGCACACGATGTCATTTTTTCTCATGGAGATGCTGAATTTTATAATTTAGTTAAGAGGGTCTTTACCAGGATTGCTCATGATAAGTTAGTTTGTCAGTGTTTCATACTTAGTAAAAAGTAGATGGAGTTCTCTCATGGAAGGGCTTTGGAAGTTGTCACTCTTGTCCTCACAGGAAAAAATGTTGAACAAACTCAGAATCAACAACTTTTCTTACATCCACTAAAAAAGGAAGTCACAGGCTCTACAATCACCATGAAATCTGGGAAGATGGGTGAATAAAGAGAATCACTGCCAAGATCATGTCATAGGAACAGAAGCTTTAGAGCCAATAACTGGTAGGAAGACTTAAAAAGTAATTTTCATGAACTGCTGCAGAGTGAGTGTGGACTAGTTTCAGAATGAAATCTGGGAGCCTGGTCTTTCAGGGCAATATCTATCGTGATTATAGATGTAAAAATCCTCAGCAAAATGTTACTGTATAAACTCTAACATTGTATAAAAAGAACTATACACCACAACCAAGTGGGATTTAATGCAAGATATTTAAAGCTGGTTCCATATTTGAAAACAGTTTATGTAACACATCTCATTAAGCTATGAACACATTAACAGAAGAAAGATCAGTTGATGCAGAAAAGCATTTAGCAAAATGCAACACCTATACATTATTAAAACTCAGTGAACTAGGAATAGAGGAAAACTTCCTCAACTTGATGAAGAACATCTTCAAAAACCTATAGCTAGCTTAATGGTAATCAATGGATGCTTTACCCCCCAAACTGGGAACAAGGCAAGGATGTGCCCCCACAACTTCCATTCAACATCAAAGTGTACATACTGGGAAAGACAAAATAGAATTGTCTTTGTTTGCAGATAACAATTTATGTAAAAAAATACATAATAATCAACAATAAGAAAAACCCCTGAAAGGAATAAACAATTATAATAAGGTTATATGATACAGGTTTAATATGCAAAAATCAGTACCTTTTCTGTGTACCAGCAATGAATATTTGAAATCAAAATCACAATACATTAGCTTTGAAGTAATGCAACTCTTATGTGGAATTCTAATAATACATGTATAAGAAGTAATGAAGAAACTATAAAACTCTGACAGTAGTGATCAACAAGATATGAATACATGGAGAGGTTTTCCATACTTGTGAGAAGGAGGATTTGATATTGTCAAGATGTCAGTTTTTCCCCATTTGATTCTAACAAGTTATTTTGTGGGCACTGACAAAACAATTACAAAGTTTATACAGAAAAGCAAAAGATTCAGACTAGATAATGCAATACTGCAGAAGAACAAAGTTGGAGGACTGATACCACACTTCAATATTTGGTAGAAAGTGACAGTAATTAAGAGAGCATGGTATTGACTAGAGAATAGAAAATGGTTCAATACAACAGAATATAGATCCCAGCAATGGACCGACACAAATATAGTCAACTGATCTTTGACAAAGGAACAGAGACAATTCAGTATAGAATAGACAGTCTTTTTAAGAAGTGGTTCTGGGTCAGTTGGACATCTACATGCAAAAAAAAAGTCAGATATAGGTCTTACATCTTATACAAATATTAACTTAAAATTGTTCATGAATCTAATTGTAACATATAAAGCCTCTGGAAGATAAAATAGGATAAAATCTAGATAACCTTGGTTTTATGAAGAATTTTTACATGTAATAACAAAAGGATGATCCTTCAAAGAAAAATTAGTAACTTGAAGTTTATTAAATTAAATATTTCTGCTCCACAAAAGACACTGTACAGAGAATGGAAAGAAGCCCGAGACTGAGAGAAAATATTTGCAAGACATACATCTAATAAAGATTTGTACCTAAAATACACAAAGAACTCTTAAAACTCAACAGCAAAAACTTAAAAAATGGACTACAGATCTGAACAATTTATCAAGAAGATATGTAGATGGAAAATAAGCATATGAAAAGACCTCAGTGTCATTGTCACTATGGAACTGCAAATTAAAACAACAACAAGGCACTCCTACCCACCAGTTAAAATGGCTAAAATCTAAAAACCTGGCAATGTGGAGTGATAGCAACCCTCTTTCATTACTGAAGGGGATGCAAAATGGTCCTTTGCAAGACAGTTTGGCAATTTCTTACAGAGACACAGTTCTACCATACTATTTAGCAATAATCTTCTTAGATATTTACCCAATTGAGTTGAAAACTTATGCCCAACCCAAACCTGCACACATATGTTTATAGCAGCTTTATTCAAAATTGCCAATAACAGGCAGCTACTGAGATGTCTTTCAAGATGTGAATGTATAAACAAATGGTGGTGACATGAAATAGTATTCAGTGACAAAAAGAAATAAGCCAGAAAGCCATGAAATGAAATAGAAGAATCTTAGAAGCTCATTGGTTAGGGAAAATCTAATTGCTATATGATTCCAACTATGACATTCTGGAAAAGAGAAAAGAACAGAAAAAAAAAGTTGCCAAGGATCCTGGTGTGAGGATGGTGGGAGAGATGAATACATGAAACACAGAGGATTTTTAGTGCAGAGAAACTGTTCCCTTAGTGAAATTATTCTGTATGACACAATAATGGTAGATACATGACATTATACATTTGTTAAAACCTATAGGACTATACAACACAGAGGGTATATCTTAATGCAAACTATGGACTTTAGTTAAAAATGATGTATCAAAAGTTACTCAGTTACTGCTGGAACTAATATAACATTGTATGTTAATTATACTTTAATTAAAAAAAGAAAAGAAAAGACTCATTAACTCTAACAGCTGTGCCACAATCATATGAGATAATAAGAGGACAAACAGTGTGGGGTAGGAGTATAAAAAGAACTCAGCACACTGCTCAATTTTTTTGTAAATCTAAAACTGTTAAGAGTAGAGTCCATTAATTTAAAAAATACAGGATGAACAAATGGAATTTAGCACAGTATGAAAATTTAATCGAGATAGTTTTTTATTCCATAAAAAACTTTTAAGGTAATCTTTAAGGAACTATTTGTTAAATTTTGCTGTGGTGCCAAAGAATAGTTACCATTATTTGAAAAGACTGTTAAAATATCCTTTCATTTTTCAAATATGTATCTGTGTGAGGTTAGATTTTCTTTATGTAGTTCAACTAAAATATGTCACGTTAGAGCAAATACAAAAGCAGATATGAGACTCCACTTCTTGAATTAATCCTAAAATTAGTAAGATGTGCAAAAAGATAAACAATGCCACTACTCCTACTAATTTTTGAAAAAAAAATTTAAGCAAAATTGTTACTTATGTCAACATGTGCTTATTATTTCAATTTTTAAATACATAATATTGAAATAAGAGTGGAACTACTTTGAGACTAGGTAAATAATCTTTCTCATGAAACTTCCACTCATTTTTTTAAACAGCTAGGGAATTATCCTTTCCTGAATTAATTTGTATTGTGGTGGTTGCCAAATGTCATATTCTGAACTCATCATTCTTTCTGTATTTATTAGTTGGCATTTTACTATAACATGGAACCATCCTTCTCCTATTCTGTTCATTCACTTATTCGCTCATTTATCTATGTATTTAGATCAGCATGGACCCATGGATTCCTATTTTACTCAATGGGTTATAATTAATTATTATCATTATTTATTTTGCTGCTCAAATTGTCTAAGGGTTTTGCTGTAAGAGCTCTTTAAAGGTGATTCCTCCGCTCTCTGACATGTCTGAATAGTCCTTGACCCCTTCTTTTCTTTCTGGTACTACACTGTATTCCATTTCCACCTTATATCCTTCTTACTCTGAAACCACTCATTTTTCCAAGGAGTTATGGTTTTGTTTAGTGGAGAATGGTATTTAGTGACCAAGATCAGTATAGTAGGTATGCTCATTGCTACTGGGCTTCCAGAACTTCTCAATGAGCAGACCCGAGACTATATACACACACACACATCTGCATATACCCACTTAGAACTACATCTCTTTCTATACCTATCCATTTATATAAACATAGAAAGCCATGAGTTTACGATTTCAGTCCAACACTTCAGGATTTATTCTCACCTTCCCCATTTCTATATTTATATTTTCCCCAGCAGTGAGAAATTTGGCTCCTACAATTCTTACTATAGTCACTTAGTTTTTTCTGTACTTGTACAAATACAATTTTCTAATCACAAGAGTCATTTTCTCTGCCTCAACCTCCCCATGCATGGAGGTTCCTTCAGGCCAAGCAAGGCTACTTCCCAAGCTGCGGGTTCTCTGATTATATTATTCTACATGTTTAAAGTCTTTCTCTCCCATTATACTCTGTGTATATTATAAGTTATTGTCCTTCTGCTCAGGATGACATCAGCAATATTGTGCATGTTCCCCATTCATGTCAATTACATGATTTGTGGGGCCTGGTGCAAAATAAAAATGCAGGGACCCAGTGGGAGCAGAAAAGTTAATCTTCCCTTCCTATTAGCCCCCATCACTCCCATGGTTGACTGGGTGACTCCTGGAGATTCTAATTCCTGATACACACTTGGTACCTGGGTCAGGTATGCAAGAAAAGCTTGCTGCCATCAAATATTCTGTGACATTGCCAGCCCAGGACAAGGTGGCCATCACCTTGCACCTTCTCTAGAAACTGCAGGGCAGACACTAGTGACTCTGACCCTCCCCAAGACTCCTGCCTAGGCCTCCGAGGGGAGTGAGGGGCAGCAAGAGGAATGTAGGCCTCTACCTGCCAACACGGTCCTTTTGCTGCCCTGGGTGGAATGTGGTAGAGGTCAGGGAGTGGGGACCAGGAGGAGAGCCAGGGAAGGACCTAGGGTTACAGAAAGTGGGGAATGGACTGCCCAGAACTATTCCCATGGAGTCAGAGAGCTTGTAGGAGGGGAGATTATGTGTGGGCTCAGTTTCAAGTTCCAATGCATGCTCCACTGTCTCATTGGACTTCATTTAAAAAACACAAATTCAAGGATAAAATAATTAAGAAGTTCAGGGGCTCCTGGGTGGCTCCGAGGGTAAAGCTTCTGCCTTCAGCTCAGGTCATGATCTCAGGGTCCTGGGATCGAGTCTCACATTGGGCTCTGCTCAGCGGGGAGGCTGCTTCCCCTTCTCTCTCTGCCTGCCTCTCTGCCTATTTGTGAGCTCTCTGTCAAATAAATAAATAAAATCTTTAAAAAAACTTATTAAAAATTTCAGATGATGACTACAGAGCACTAAACTCCAAGTGTAAGGCACTTTGAAAGTAGCACCCTGTGGACTGTGCTGGGCATATAACCGTGAATTCATGGTCGTGTAACTATCATACAGTGACAAAAGGAAGAATCATCTTGGCCTTGGCTCCTCAAGACAACGTTGTGGCAACATGGTCCATGAGAACTTGAAGCGACAGTTAATGAAAACAGTAAGAGGTGGAGCCATAGAGCCCGGAGCCAGATGGAGGAGTGAAGGATGGACAGACAGGAAATATTCCTCCCTGGGGCTCCCTGTGAGAGAATCTGAGGTCCTGCTATCATGTGGTGGGTCTCCAAGCAGCAGGATTTGTCCTATTTATGTAAACATGACTACAATTGTATTTGAAGGATGTTCAAACAAGAATTCTGCTAAACTTCTCTCTCAGTCTCTACCACCAGTCTATTAGCTTATCAATAATTGAGTCCATCAAAGGTTTGTCTTTGTTTCTGAAATCTCTGCTATGTCCTTGTCAAGTGGGTGGTGTTCAAAAAATGTCAACTGAATGAATCAATGACTGAGGAATGGAAATAAGCACCCACACATGTTCAAACATCACATTCAAGGTAACTCAAACTAGTTAAGATTCTACTTGGTTTCATTCCAAGTATTATGAAAATATTTTTTTTTCCCTTGTTGAATTACGGGACTCAGTAAAATTTTGCAGGTTGGTCTAAGAAAAGAACCAGGAAAAGAACCATTATTTTAATGTTTTTTGGGAATTAGTACCTTCTGAGGACCTAAAAACAATGTGCAAGTCATGTGGTGCCTGGGAAGCTCAGTCAGTTAAGCATCTGCCTTCTGCTCAGGTGGTAATCCCAAGGTCCAGGGATCCAGCTCCGCCACAGGCTTCCTGCTTGACGGGAAGCCTGCTTCTCCCTCTCCCACTCCCCCTGCTTGTGTTCCCTCTCTAGCTGTCTATCTCTGTCAAATAAATAAAAATCTTTAAAAAAAAAAAAAGGGTGTGCCAATCAAATTTTGGGGCATCTAGTGTCATCTGGAGCTTGCATGCATTTCGAAGTGAGTGCTACACTGCTAAGAAAATAACCAGGCATCAGATCCAACAGCTACTTAGTATCAGTCATGTGATGATTTGCATTAATTTCATCAGTGCTATAAGTCTTTCTGGACCACTTGGTCAATAACTTTCTCATGCATCGTTTGCAGTAATAAGATAGGAGTAATCTGTGTGTATGAGCATCTCTGTTGAAGGAGTGGGTCCCTAGAGAGCCTGCACACTGTCTCAGAAGTCTATGCAACATAGCCTAGTCCTTTCTTTGACCCATTTCTTAATTTCCATCTCGGAAAAGATTAAGGTGGATATGCTAGAGCAGAATGTTAGGAGAAGAATTTTGTATTCCTTCCTTTTCCTGGACATCTTCTGGGACTCCACTTTTGAGATTAATGACAATAACAAAGACTTCATTGAGTGCACCTCTCTGGACTTAATTCCCTCAGATAAAAGCTGTTCTTCGGAAAAATTCCGAGCCTGGAGATGTTTCCTAACAGTGACCTCATCATCCCCCTTTTCTCCCTTTATCTTGATTTGAATACTTAATGTTTTAATGGCTTTTCTACTATACTTGATCAAAATATGTTCTTAAGGCTTAGTGAATACAGGAGTTAACCAGAGTTAGGAAATCTGAGTTCAAGGTCAAGTTCTATAGCTTACTGGTTATTCAACTTTGAATCTTCATCACCTGTGCAATTTCTACATTGATACCATCTTGTAATATATATGTTTATAATATAAAATCTATTCAAATGTGAGCTATTTAAACATGCATAAACATACGAGCTGAATAATCAAGGAAGGATCAAATGAGGTGGGTTCGCTTTTTCATTATCATATTAAACTTCGTAGAGAATTATTATCTTTACCTTTTGACAAAATAAATAAAAACATCATGGTATAGACCAGCAAATAGAATGAGTTTATGTAGTTATACATCTTGAATAAAAAGGTTGGAAAAGGGAACGTTGGAAAAGGCACATGGAAGCCTACTATTGGCATTCCTAAAGGCTTCCTGGCTCTTGAAGTTTTCCGAGTCGAAGCTGGGCATGATGACTTTTTAAATCAGTACTTGCTTGATGCAACCAAACTGTGTGGAGGGAGTCAAGGCACTCAGAACCACCACTCAGTACTCCCAGATCATCTGTTTTGAACATTGCTGATTCCCTGGTTATGTTTTAGATTGGTAGAAAAAAATATTGAGCAGCCAGGATAGGTGTGAAATGTTAACTTAATTAAAAAGACAGCAGATAGAAGATGAGCATTCCTATCATCCCTGAAGCTTGCTTACATTGATATGTTTGGGGCTTTGCTGTTTGGTTCTTAAAACCAAAACCTATTCCTTGATGCCCACGGGGACCTTAACATATTGACAAAAAGCTCAAATGCAATAACATCACTACCTAATATTGCCTTTGTTTAAAAGATGATGTGATAGGTAAATGACAGGTTTGAAATTTAGAAAAATGGGAGGTAAGATTATTTGAAATATTGAAAATGTGGGAAGAATGGCCAACCAAAAACACACCCACCATGAGAGAATTTCCTAATTTCTCCACTGAAGTTCCATAAATATTGCCTGAATTTGCTTCTCTTGACATAATTAGTTACCAAATCGTAGAAAGACTTTTCTACTCCTGTAAGAAAAGCATTAAACCTTAAACCGAAATAAAACATTAAATTATCATTGATTTCCAGCTATACCAAAGCTAATGAAATTGACTCTGTAACATCATTTAAATTGCTTTAAAGACATTTAAATTTCTTTAATAGCTAAAGAACTGAGATTGAGAAGTTAATACTAGCAATTTCTCCTTATATTTATCAGCAGGAAAGAGGGCACGCTCAACTGAGATAATTAACTATAGTTTAATAAAAAACCTGTATACAAAGGTCTGAGCTGGAATTGAAAAAACAAACAAGCAAACAACAACAACAACAACAACAACAATAGCAAAAGGGGTGACATCTCAGCCTTAGCAATAGCAGGAAGTGCTTAGAATCCTAGACTTGAAGGGGGATGAACACTGGACCCCAAAAAGAAATGTCAGTATTGCTTTGGCTATAGCTATGGTTGTAGGAAAAGGAGGCCAAGCAGGTGCCCTGGTCTTTGGTAGAGTGCCATGGGCACTGTCAAACTGCTTATCAAAGGTTAGCCAGGGGCTGAATTATCTGAGCTCATGCTTCTTCCCTGTGTAGATCTCCTGCATCCTTTCTATGGGCCAAAGCCCACTGGAAGTTAGAGTCTGTGCGATTCATGGGGTTCATCCTTCCAGCCTCAGAGCAGGAGGAAGAATAAAGGGTGGATATAAAGAGAAAATGGAAAATCTCTTGCATACTCAACATTGATTTTGTTAAAAATATTTCTCCTTCCAACAAATGTAAGTCCGCCCCATGCATCTTTGTTCATCTTTAAGAAAAATATACTAAATTATGGTAGAAGATACATAACTTCTGCTTTTCATGCTAAATTTTAAAACTCTATTTCAACCTTATTTCCACATCTCTGTTTACAAATGTTAAAACATAGGTCCTATTGGACTTGTTTCGTGTTCTCCAAAAACACTTCTTAAGACAATGATTTTTTTTTTTAACATTTTATTTGTTTGACAGAGAGAAGCACAGGTAGAGAGGGAACACAAGCAGGGGGAGTGAGAGAGGGAGATGCAGGCCTCCTGCCGAGCAGGGAGCTGGATGTGGGACTCGATCCCGGGACTATGGGATCATGACCTGAGCCGAAGGCAGATGCCCATTGATTGAGCCACTCAGGTGCCCCATGAAACAGTGATTTTTAAGAAAAATTTTCAGTGTCACAAACTTGATAATATTTCATGTCATAAAATGATAGCTAACCAGGAATTTGCTAGGGATTAGTTTTCTATTATTACTTTTTTTTTTCTAAAGGCTGTATTAATTGGCTAGCACATATATTAGAATGAGGTCTGGGTTATTTTGATGGAGACTAAGAACTGTGCTGTTTTCTCAGAATGAAGAGTATGAATACAAGCGTATATAACATTAAATAATGCATTTATTTAGATGAGTTTAATAGATTACATTTGAGGGTTTGTTGTTTTTGCTCTGTAGTGTGGTTAAAAACAATTCATAAAAAATTTGTATTTATATTACTTCATTTTAATATGAATAGAAAAAAGAGCTCATCACTTAATGAATTTGCAGGTGAAAAATATTTCCATTAGATTTTCTAAAAGTTAGGTAATAGAAGTTATGAATTTCTTGAGTTCAAAAAGAGAAAAAGGTACTATGGCATCTATCTTCTCTCTGATGCTATTCTGATTCATTAGATTGCTTTGTAACTAACACATAGCAGTGACAAAGAGGAACCACGTCACCTTTTCATCCACATCTAAAATTATTTCCATTTTCTCCTTGACCCTCGAGAAGTGAGTAACAGCAGTAATTATTTTCTTTCCTTGCTATCTGAGAATGTGTTTCTGCCTTCCTTTAAACTTTGATGTGAAAATCACTGCTTCTGTGCAGATGGGGACTTTAGCTCTGAATACAATTTGAAAAAATTCTGAACTGAAATTAACTAGAAAACAGAAGATGAAGTCATTTCAATTAAGTCTAAGTTTGGCGAGAATGGAAAATGAAATGATGAATTTTGTGAGTCTCAAATACTTACTTTTAAATCCAAAATGAAGATGGCTTTTCTACTTTATATATATAAATATATATATTAATGAAGGGTTTTTAAAAAGATTTCATTTATTTATTTGACAGAGAGATCACACGTAGGCAGAGAGGCCTGCAGAGAAAGACAAGGAAGCAGGCTCCCTGGTAAGCCAAAGGCAGAGGCTTTAATCCACTGAGCCACCCAGGCGCCCTCTACTTTAAGTTTGAAGTGCAAGTCAGTTTTTTAAAAACTAATAGTGTTTTGTTTTTCTCCCTGGATTACCCTGCTTCCCATTTACTTTCCTTCTCCCACTGCCCTCCAGGTTACCCCCCCCTCATGCACCGCAAGTAAGTGAAACCATGTGATACTTGACTTTCTCTACTTGGCTTATTTCACTCAGCATAATCTCTTCCAGTCCAGTCCATGTTGCTACAAAGGTTGGATATTTGTCCTTTCTGATGGAGGCATAGTATTCCATTGTATATATGTACCACATCTTCTTTATCCATTCATCTGTTGATGGGCACCTTGGCTCTTTCCACAGTTTGGCGATTGTGGCCATTGCTGCGATGAACTCTGGGGTACATATGGCCCTTCTTTTCACTACATCTGTATCTTTAGGGTAAATGCCCAGTAGTGCAATTGCAGGGTCATGGGGTAGCTCTATTTTTAATGTTTTAAGGAATCTCCACACTGTTTTCCAAAGCGGCTGCACCAGTTTACATTCCCGCCAACAGTGTAAGAGGGTTCCCCTTTCTCTGCAGCCTCTCCAACACTTGTTGTTTCCTGACTTGTTAATTTTGGCCATTCTGACTGGTGTAAGGTGGTATCTCAGTGTGCAACAGAGACTTTGGACACAGAAACAAACTGAGGGACTTGGAGGGATGGGAGTGGAGGGATGGGAGAGCTTGGTGGTGGGTACTGGGGGCACCTATTGTGTGGAGCACTGGGTGTGGGGAATGGGGAATGAATCTTGGAACACTGGAAAAAAATTTAAGTAACAATTAAAAAAAAAAGATTCAGCTAGAACTTATCTCCCCTGAGTTCACATTACTAAAGGTTTTTTTTTTTTTTCGTAAAAAACAAAACAAAACAAAAAACTAATAGTGCTTTATCTGCTTAAAAGGGCATAAAAGAATCTCACTGTCAACTTAAAGCCAATACAACTATTACATGTGAAGTCCTACAAATAATTTTTATAAGATAAAGAATCAGTGTATTATAGTCTGAAAAAAGCAAATGATATTGTCATGATAGAAAACTGGGTATATTTAAATATTGTAGGGGTTCTTAAGGCCATGGATTAAAATGCATTCTCTGTGAATCCATCATTAATCAGTCAATCAATTAGTTAACCATTAAGCTTCTCTCTTGTGCAGAACACTGTGCCTCACTCTAGAGTTAATGTTGCAGGTTCACAATATGTTGGATTTTATACTGAATAGAAAAAAATGTTAATTACTAGAAATATAAGATCTGATAAGAATAAAATGAGAATAAAAGAGAATACAATGAGAATTATAATGCCACATAATCATAATCAGTAATTATCATAATTACTGGTTAACAATGTTTATTTGCTAAATTCTGTGTATAATTTAAGAAATATTAATGTTAAAATGAATGAAATATAGATTTAACAACTTTTGCCACCTGTAGGGCAATGAATTATTCCAATTTTCTGGGTCGCTTTTCTGGTCTGTAGGCTGTTATAAAAAAAAAACCCAAAAACTAGGGGTACCTGGTTGTTAGGTGTCTACCTTTGGAGTCCCGGGATCTAGCCCCGCATCAGGCTCCCTGCTCGGCGGGAAGCCTGCGTCTCTCTCTCTCTCACTCCCCCTGCTGTGTTCCCTCTCTAGCTGTGTTTCTCTCTGTCAAATAAAGAAATAAAATCTTTTTAAGAAACTCCAAAGCCAAAAAACAAACTTATTTCATGTGGCTTTGTGAGAATTAAATGATGTAATACCTCTAAGAGTTGCTGGAATGAAACAAATGCAGTAAATTTTAGTTCAGTCTTTTCTGCCTTCCTTTTTGCTTTCTTTGCATCTATAAACCATGGAAAAGTATAAAGCAAATTAGATGAAAAATAATTACTAAAAAAAGGCAGCTATTATACAAATGTTAGAACTATTAGAAAAACCCAACAAAAAGTTTCCTATTTGTTTGTTTATTTGATAAAGCAGGTTCAATATTTGTTATGTGTCAGACACCCATCTAAGCACTTCACAAATATTAGTTCATTTCATCCACATATCAACTCTATGAGGTCTGTACTATTATTATGTCTACTTTAATTATTTATTTTAAATATTTATTTATTTATTAAAGAGAGAGTGTGTGTACCAGCAGAGGGAAAGGCAGAGGGAGAAGGAGAGTGAATCTCAAGCAGACTTTCTGCTGAGATTGAAACCCCACATCGGGCTCCATTTCACAACCTAGAGATCATGACCTGAGCCAAAATCAAGAGTCTGAACTTAATCAACTAATCCACCCAGGCACTTCATAATTTCCCATTTTGTAGGTGGAGAAACTGAGGCACAGAGAGGTTAAATTACTTGCCTAAGTTTATGCAGCTAAAAATTGCCATATGTAAAAAAATAGCCCAGGCATCCTCTTTGCAAAGTTCATGCTCTTAACTACTACGCCGTGCTACTTCCTTATGCGAGGATGATAATAATAACCGTAGTAATAATGACTAACATTTACGTGTTACTTACTATGAGGCATGCATTTTCCAAGCCCCAAATATAGCAAGCTTATGCGACAGATAGAATTATTACTCTCTTTTACAAATGAAGAATTTGAAGCATGGGGATGTTAAGCCACTACACTTTCTTAGAATAGAAAGGTTTTATATAAAACCTATCTTGTTTCAGTGCCATAACCATTAGATTAGATGGGATACGGCTTCCCTTCAAGTCTTAATCACATTTATGGTATCCACTTGATGATCACTTTTCTGTAACAAAAGAGCAGTGGGTTCAGTGTACTGATACATTTTCAACCTTCTGAAAACCTCTATTGGTCACTGACTGAGACAACAGGCTGAATTTGCACTTGACATGCTTCTGTCGCTATAGCAACCTGCTACTCCCAGAAACCTCTGCCATTCTTTTCTCATAGTAACCCAGGGAGTTCCATTTTTCTCCTAAGCAAGCACATCTGGGGCTGCACCACTGAGAGGTCATCTCAGAAGTACCTGTTGATTCAATTTGCCCCCAAATAAGTCCCATTCAACCGCTAAAATGTTTCAGTTTGTTTCTTCTATTCTCCACAGCCCATTCTTTTCCTAACCATTTATCTTGTAACCAATTTCCTTTGCCCTCCTGTTCATCTTCCTATTGCTACCATCATTATCTTTCCAAAAAGATAATGGTTGGGATTTTTCCAGTTTCTCTCTGTTTTCAAGTATCTACTGTGAGGATATGTTCTAAGATAGTCTAAAATAGGTTATGATTCTTGGAACACTGAAAAAATAAAATAAATTATTATTAAAAAATAATAAAATAGGTTAGAGGCACAGAGATAATGTGCCAGTAAATAAACAAGGTTTTACGGTATACCCACGCTGAACTGTAACATGATTTATCTGACATTATATTACGAGTCCAAAAGAAGCTAAAATGATGACCTTGCAATAAAATGTTTATTTAGGGTAGAAAACAGTAAGTAACTATGAGTTTCACTGTACATTGTATTCACGTGTAATTCACACCTCAAACATTTATACCACACGATCAGTTTTGTCAATGTTTATCTTAGGATAAAAATAGACTTCAAATTTCGTGACTAAGTTTTTCAGTAAAATAACTCTGAGCAAGTAATACATGTAGATGAGTTAATGCTAAACAGATTTTTATTAGTCAGAGAAGAGATGCAAGTAATTGATGCTTTTAAATACCATCTTAGGCATTGCAGTTTGATAGTAGGGAGGAGTTTTCATACCCTTGAAAAAATGCTTCTGAACTTTATACAACCCACACTCTGACTCTGGCGTGAAATGGTGGCTCAGTTGGAATTCTCAATCCACGGAACAAGTCATTATGACGACATGAAAAAAATGAACCCGCACCCCATCATGTTCTCAGCGAAACTACATAGCATAAACTCATGCGACGGGGTTCCAAATAGTTCCAGCTATTTTAGAACAACAGTGTCTATTTTTCATTTTGAATGACTGCAATTTCAGGAGCAGCTGTTACACTGAAAATTATAACGGTCAATATTTAATCAGCACAATGTTTCCCCTCCCTCGCTTCATCAATCAATCATTTGCTTCAGTTACCATAAAAATCTCAAACTTTGGTTAGCAGTTAGTAACTTAAAAAGCCTCATTAGGATCTGGCAGGACCTACTGATCTCCCATTATTTCCCACGACTTCCTAACACGCAATCTGGGCTCCATTTCAGCAGTTCCTATAAACACCAGCCTCCCTTTGCTTTCCCTTACTTCGCACATCTAGAAAACCATCTGTTTTTCCCTTGCTCTGTACAAACACTGTCTTCTTTGACATCCAAAACTAGTCTCACCTCCTGAAAAAGTTATCTTTGCTTATGCTAACTTAGCTTTTATGATTTCCCCGTCTCTCGACTTCTGTTAACCTCAAAACGTCATCCCTCACTCAGAGAATATTTACTGGTCTTTTCTCTCCAACTCGATTGCAAATTTAGTGAAACACAAATCATCTCATATTTTTCTAGTTCATTTGTAGTATGTAACTGTGTCTCTCTATAAGGGACATCATAGCATCTCGTTGTGTGCTCATAGAGGCACATTCATTTCTTTTTCCTCGGAGTTTCCATAATACTCTGTGTGAAGTTAGCATTTTAATTTCAGGTTCTAGACCTTATATTCTAAAGTTATTTGTACACATCTGGGCCTTTTTAAGCAGTCATTATTCAGTCATTATGATCACTCTTGAGGCTCTCACTCTATATAGGGAGAGTGCCAGCCATTGGAGAAAAGAAACCCTAAGCCATCAAAGACTTCTGGGGGTGAAAGGTAACAATATGAGGCGGATAGGGGTTTCAGTAAACATATGGAAAGGGCTAGGGCAACAGAGGAGAGCCACTGAACTTGTTCAGCTTGCGAGAGACCTAATGATTGATGTGGGTGTCATAGCAAAGTAAATCTTCACTAGTGGAAGAGACAGTTAGGAGAAGGATATTTAAGTAGAAGGAGTAGGTCCTGCAAACTCCCAGATGCAGGAAACACAGCATGGGTTTGTTTAAAGAATGACAAACATTTTTTGGTGAAAAGGAAAGTAGCGGCGAAAAAGAAAGTTGAAAAGGTGGATTGGAATCCGAATATTGGTCACTGATGAAGGTATTCTGTTCAAGCATTACTTGATCCTTGGGAAATGTGGCTGTCTATAACTACTTGGGAAATTTAAAATAGCATGTACATACACATAATAGGTAAGCTAAAAAGGGATATAGAGGATGCCAAGATGAGCTCATTCAGTGATTTTTTTAATTTAAATTATTATTATTATTTTTTTAGATTTTA
The DNA here is from genome assembly GCA_004023965.1 of Spilogale gracilis. Classification (NCBI taxonomy): domain Eukaryota; kingdom Metazoa; phylum Chordata; class Mammalia; order Carnivora; family Mephitidae; genus Spilogale; species Spilogale gracilis. The sequence goes on from PITA01011075.1 coordinate 46,298, forward strand.
TTTATTTATTTATTTGACAGAGAGAAAGAGCACCACCAGGGGGAGTAGCTGAGAGGGAGAGGGAGAAGAAGCCTCCAGGCAGAGCAGGGAGCCAGGTGTCCAACTCTGAACACCAGTCAGCGCACTGCTGGAATGATTGCACAGAACAAGCACTGTCAGTATCTTTGAAGCCCTTTGTGGGCTCCCCACTAATGTATCATCCTCCTGCCTCCAACCCTCTGCGGTACTGTCTTCCCCAACTGCGGTAATTAGCTTGCTGCATTTCCTGAAATGCATCGTTCTCCTCTAAGAATATGGGAAGAGATTGTTTAGACTTGTTTTTAGTCTGACACAAATGGAATCATACCAGCTCCTTATTTTTTAATACTGAAAGAGGAAAAGCCACATAATCAAATAATTATTTCGAGTTTGACATTTCCCCTGAATGTGTCGGCACCATGGAGCCACCAAAACTTTTCCTCAAGGATGGATGAGTCCTTAAGACATTCGTGGCTTCAAAATCTTCCAAGTAATAGTTATTGATATGTGTGAACGACTCCTGGTGTGCTCTTTGAATAATAAATGGTTTTGATTTGTGCTGTTTAGGTTTAGATTTACTCTATAGATGCATGTAAAACATGCGTTATGCTCATTGCAACTTATGTATCATTTTTTTCTTTTTTCAGAATTGAAGGCAAAGATATGTAACTATAATTACATTTATATTTAAATCCTGAAATGTTACTCTATCATTGGGGGAATGCTGATTTGGTATATTTGTTAATGATTTTAAATACCAACTGTATTGCAAAACAATATTATTACTGTTTAGTCAGTCTTAATCTTCCAATATAATGACATATGTGTTGTCATTGTTTTTATTTTATCTCTGTCCCTATAGGTACTTTATTTGGTTGTCTAGTTAAAGAAGTCTAAGACTGATTTTTTAATCAAAATACTGCTGGATGTTTTTCATGTGCACAATACTGTAAATATGCACGTATATGAATCCCTAATTTGTGTCAGGTCATAATTGTTTTGGTTTTAGTGAAGCAGGAACAGCAATTGCTTAGGGGAGAACTTGCTTTTATGAAAACTGGCATATATGCCCTTAAATTAAGCATGTGTTTGGCAATTTATTTTGTAATGTTATTAGTTATCACTCTTTTGACTATGGGATATTTAATTTCCACATTTAATATCTGGTATGACTATGTAAGCGACTGACTCATGAAATAGAATCCAAACCCTCAGTGTGCTTGGGACCCCATGGAGGGCTTAAGAGACGTAAGTGAGTTAAAGGAATATAAGATATAAATGAATAGCCATGTGAATCAATAATAAATAGAATTTATTAACAAGAATGTTGATGAGCCAGAGCATCTCATTTTATATTGATGGTGAATTCCATTTTGATTTATGTTATTAGTAAAATGCCCTCTCTCTTTTTTGTAAACAGGATACCAAATATTTTGTTTACGTTAGTGATGTGTATACACATTATACACATGGGTGTATATATATCATATACCCATTATATACATATATATGTATGTATATATATACATATATACATACACACACACACACACACACCTGTGTATATGCAACATATATGCATCATATCTATATATTCCTGGAGGCTAGAAGCATGTATAAAATGTATTGTATACCTGATGAGCACTGAAGGAAGACACATAGTGATTATTACAGACTACAGCATATCCATTGTTCATTGCAGCAATGTTGATCTGATATATGATTTTAAAGATCACTTGAGTGACTACAAGTTACAACCTATCAGTTGGGTTGTTGTAACTAGCCCTCCGCCCTAGACAACCAGATGCCCTGCTTCTGTCCAGATGACTGGTTTTATAAAAAGCCAAAAGCTGCTGGTGAGCATTATTTCTCCTCCCCACATTCTAATGAAATAGGCTAATCATGAAAATATTCCTAATGAGATAGGCTAATCATGAAAATATTCCTTGATGAATAAAGGAAGGTGTCTGGGTGGCTCAATCAGTTGAGTGACCGACTCTTGATTTCGGTTCAGCTCATGATCTCGAGGTCATGAGATCCAACCCTGCTTCAGACTCTGTGCTGGGCATGGAGTCTGCTTAAGTTTCTTTCCTTCTGCCTCTGTGCTTCCCTCTTAAAAAATAAAGTAATAAAAAATTTAAATCTAATTGAAAAATGAGCAAGAGGTTTTATATCAGATGTGGGCTTGAACCCTGACTCTGTCACTTACAACAATCTGTGTGATCTTTGGATAATTGTTTAAGTCCTTTGTGCTTCAGTCTTTCATGGACAGAGTGGGAAAAATAGTAATATCCATTACGGTTAATGTGAGAATTAAATTTTATCATATATGCCAAACCCTTAGAAAAAAACTTAGCACACAGTAAACACTAAAAAAAATCTGCATTGGGGTGCCTGGGTGGCTCAGTGGTTAAGCGACTGCTTTCAGCTCAGGTCATGATCCTGGAGACCTGGGATCGAGCCCCACATCAGGCTTCCTGCTGAGCAGGAAGCCTGCTTCTCCCTCTCTCAGTCCCTCTGCTTGTGTTCCCTCTCTCACTGTGTTTCTCTCTGTCAAATAAATAAATAAAATATTTTTTAAAAATCTGCATTATTTTCATTCCAAGTTATGTTTTTAATTTACAGATAGACCAGTGAACCTAAAAAGATTTTACTTGAACTATCAAAGTAAGTCATGAGCAGATGTGGGTTACCGAGAGTCCTCGATCTTACTAATTGGCCCTCTCTGAGAATAAAACATTATTCCTCACAATAATATGAATTTATGGCATCAGACATTTTAAAATTAAACTTTATGTATATTTGCTTCCTCAGTATCAGAGGTACTCCAGAAACATTTTAACTCTACGAATTCTTCACAGTGCCAATATAGGACTATCTCAGCCATCTTTGAATCTACATAATAAGCCTGTCTTACCAATGGTGGGTAACTCAAAAAATGTTGTTTGAATGGGTAAGTCCTGGTCTACCTTTGTCCTAGTCTCTCTGCTTAGCATGAAGAGCAATGAGCTGAAATTTCAGCTTATTCTATAAGGTAAGTACAAAAAAGATTACCTCACCTCACCACTAAGATAAACAGCAGAATTTAATGACATCAAAACATCCCTTTGAAGACCACATTCATTTTTCTAAGTGTCCAATAGAGTGTGCTAGTTCACTATGTAACAGTAGCAATTTGGAGGTGTAGTCATGATCACATTTATTTTGATGATTTATTTGCTTGAAATAATTGAGGAGAAAAATGAGACTGTGTTCTTAATAAACACAAAACAAAGTTCAGCAAATTTAATTCTATATAATATATGGACATGTGCAAAGTAAATGCATAAAAGAAGAAAATGAAAACCGTGACTTCTTTTTTTATATGTGTTTACTATATAACATTCTACCCTATGGTTTAAAAAATGAAAGCTCTTATTAATTTATATATACTGAAACTCTATACTCCTGCTCAATTATACTTAACATTTTAAGCTTCCATATTAAAAATAAGTAGGTGTCTTCACAATTTTCAAGGTTACAACTTTCTAAACTCATCACATTTCTTTTGATTTTATTTTAACAATAAAAACCTCCCAAGGATATGATTGAAGGGTACATTCAGTGCATCCAATCCGGTAGTTTTTGGCCAAAATTGGCATGGAAAACATACCAAAGTGTCATCAGCAAGCCAAAAAGGCAAAATGAACAAAAAACATAGCCCAAATATCTCAAATGATTAACCTCTATTCACCCTTTATATTTATTTAGAAAAAATGAATTCTTTAATTACATAGGAGCAAGTGCCTGCAGTTTTATTTTCTGCATGCACGTGTGTACATTTGCATCCATGCATGGTATATCTGTGTGTTGTGTGTTGTGTGTTGTGTGTCTGTGTGTCCTTGTCCTATTGGCCAGAGACCTTGATAAAGAAGCATACTTGCTGAGGCTACTTAGGGGACTTGGTAGTCCAGCAGTATCATTTATTTTTCTGCCCAATGCGATCACAATTTTTAACTCAAATGCTGTAGCCGATATTTGTCATCATTTTTGGCTGCCCAGTATCTGACCTTTCTGCCTATATTTTGGATAATATCATAAGATCTCATGATCCTCGGAGGGAGCAGAATCAACTTTATATATAGAAACTAAGAATGCCAGAGCCTCACTGTCCCAGCCTTCTTTTCATTTGGGCTTGGGCTAGTCACAGGCACCTATCCCAGAGGCAGGAGCCCCTCAGGCCCCCCGGAGCAGCAGGTCCCGTGTCTGTGTTGTCGTGGTCCTTCTCAGAGCCCCAAGGCCCTCAGTGGGTAAACAAGTTTCCTTCCTCATCGGATCAGTACATAGGTATTATGTAGGCTATTGTTTCCAGCTATGGAACATGAAGTCTGGTTCTCCAGCCTTGCTGTTGATTCCATCAAACATATAATTTGTTTTTCAACTCACATCAATCAAATTCTGCCACTATTCAGTAACACACAATGGTGATATACTTGTCATTCCCAAGTTACTATTCCCAACAAAAGTAATTTATATCTCCTTCCTTCCGTTACTCTAGGACATAGAATCTTAATGGATTGCACCAATGAAAAGGGAACAGCTGCAGCACTCAGGTTGGCCAGAAGAGACCCAGCTTCCGGGCAGCCAGCGAGCAAAGCCATGGTCTGTGATGGTTCAAGCAGATGCTAACGCTGTGTGGGGTTAATGGACGCAAACCTCTGTAGCCATCTCTTATACTGAACCTTGAGCAAATTCATGAGCAGAATCTGAGAGGAAAGACTGAAAAACGAAGGCAACAGTCAGCAGAGATAATTGAAGACAAGACTAACACACACACAAAATGTTCAGCAGGATTAAAAAGGTAAGGAAAAAGAAATGTAAACCAACAAAGTGTTTTCTTACTGCTGTCCTTTGATAAGGAAATATAAAAGTTTATATACAATTTTACAAAATGTATTTTAAATGTGAAGTGCAGTTGTCATTAGCTTATAAAGAATCTATCAACTGATAATCTCCAACATGGTGTTTTCTAAAAATGAACAAATACACAAATATGGAAAAAAAAAAAAAGAAAGGGAGGAAGGAAGGAAGGAAAGGAGAGAAAGAGAAAAACAACAGATAATTTCATTTCCATCGTCTGTGATGTCTTCAGGAATGAATGGGAGTTCCTGAAGATTTTCCTCTTTCTCTGGTCAGTGACTACTGGTGTACACAGCAGTTGCCATGAGGTGCCAAGAGTGTGGTTTTCCTCTTGGGTTTCCTTCTTCCTTTGCCATGTGAACATTCTGATTGGCTCACCCAGAAGTGGGTTCAAGGTTTTTCCTTACACACCTCATTTATTTTGAGTTGTACTTTTGTTTACAGAATCTGATTTCATAATAGGTACTTTTCTGGGGCTCCTGGGTGGCTCAGTTGGTTGGGTGACTGCCTTCGGCTCAGGTCATGATCCCGGAGACCCAGGATCGAGTCCCACATCGGGCTCCCTGTTCGGCAGGAAGCCTGCTTCTCCCTCTCTCACTCCCCCTGCTTGTGTTCTCTCTCTGGCTGTGTTTCTCTCTGTCAAAATAAATAAAATCTTTAAAAAAAATAGGTACTTTTCTGTTTCCCCTTGAATACTGTTTCCCTCTTCCAAGAAATGAAACCAATTTTCAAGCTCCTGTTGCTCATGGACTGTCTTACTCTAGATGCTGTGTTGGTGTTTCACATGACAGTAAAATTTATCAGCTATTGGTATATATGTAGATATTTATGTATCTATGTAGATCTTCCTTGTCCTTCATTCACTTCTCCTTTGTATATGAGCACAAAGGGGTCTTCAGGGGAGGATATGCAGGAAATAGAGGAGACAATTTGCTGGACAATTAGGAAGAGTGAATAAGATTGGAAAATCTTGGATGACCCTGGTTAAGATATCTCCTAAAATAAACAGTAATGGGGAAGAAAAGAATAGATGTATTGGGTTAGATGAAGTATTCAATCTTGAGTCTGCTGGGTCTGAACTCTCTATGAAGTATCAAGATTTCAATGCTAACAGGTATTTGAATGTGAAACCATTTGGGGAGAAAGGATATGGGGTTCTAAATCAGACATACTGTCATTTAGATCTTGAGTTTTTTGCCTTCTAGCTGTGGGACCCTGATTGCAGACCATAGAACATGAGATTTGGTTCTTCTGGTGAAAAATGGGAATAACACTGGCAGGTAATAGCCACGTTTTCTGGTCTCTGCTAAGTTCATCCTTTGCTGGTCGAAGACTAGTTATATAGACAATGAGTGTCTTACTTTTCCTAGAAGAGACAGCAGGACGTTTTGTGGCCTGTCAGCCTTTGTCATGAAAATTACTGCCCTGAATAAATAGAAAACTGGAGATAGAATGCTACTCCCTTGGGAGTGTTCAATCAATGTAACTCCTTTATTTTCTATGAACTGATTTTATCTTGCTCTGGAGTTCTCATTTTCCCCTGTTGCAGGAGAAAAACCTTCAAATGCACCAAAAACATATAACTATCTCCCCTGATTTATGTGACTATTAAGTCAACCTGAAGAATTTGGAATTTAAATTCCCTTTATTAGATTTTTTAATGCATTTTATTGAATATAATTGACAAATACATTGTAAGATATTTAGAACATACAACATGATGATTCATACACATAAACATTCTGAAAGGACTCCCACTGAGCTAACTAACACCATAGGGTATCTCGCAAAACATTTTTATGTTCTTATCCAATTGCCTAAAAGGGCATCTGGGCTACAGAGGAACCCAGTATCTTCGTTCAAGTGACTGGGCTCCTGATGAGGGCTCCAGAATTCCTGTTTTCCTCTATTGTCTGTGTGCTCAGCTACAGAATGTGGTACGTGATTGGTCAGTGCTGGAAGCCTGAATGAGTGGTGAGCAGTTTGAGCTCAGCATCCTCTGTCCCCGCATCTGTGGCCGAACTCTGTGTTTGCTGCTCTGTGATTTCGGTACAAATGCTGGACTGGGAGGTTCCTCTGTCCAGAACCCTGATGTCTGGGGCCCACAGACTCCTATCACCTCTGTCTTCCCTCCAGGACAGGCACCACAGCTGCACTAACGTCGTGAATACTTGAAGAAATTAGAGCACAGTCTCGGATTTCTTGGATTTTCCTCTAGTTTCCATCTGTCTCTCTCTCCTTTCCTCCCTGTCTGTCTCTGTCTCTCTGTGTCGCTCTCAAATCATCTACATCCTCCATCTTCCCCACAGTTGACCAAGCTCAGGACAGAGGCACCAGATTTTTCTCAGGGATTCAGGGGGTATCACCATGGTAAATGGCCCTACACATCTCCCCTTCCCTCTGAGAGGAAAATGTCTTCTTCTCTTGCCTCTCTTTCTGTCTGGAAACTTCTCTATGTCATATCATCCTTTTCCTCCCCCATTCTATGTTTTTGTTGTTATTGTTGTTCTAGAAGCTCACTCTCTTCACCGGCTTCCTGGGAAAGTAAATTCTATGGATTTGCCTTAATGGTGAAAAGATTGAGAGGAAGAAAAGACAAAAAAACGGGATATTAAGAGAGAGACTACATTGAAGAATCTTTAAAAACTATTATCCTTGTTTTTTTGTTTTTTTGTTTTTTTAACTAAGTGAAGTAAAAACAGGCTGTGGATATAGGGAAACTATTGCAAAGAGGTTTTAGGTTCATGCCTAATTATGATTGACTTTCTGAACTTCTGTGTTGAGAAGTTTTTGGAGACCATATCCAGGTTTGGCTGGAAACAGTCACAATTGATTAGCAATGTCCCTCATGGGAGAGGGTGAAGACGAGTTGTATGTAATTGGGATAGGTTGTGTGAAAGGATTATGCAATTTGGAGTCAGATAGATTTGCCTTAAATTCTAGCTTTTCAGCTTGTTTTCTCTTACAAGCTTTTATATTCTTATAAAAATAAGTACATTTTAAAATAAATGTGGATTCATTTTACTTTTATATTTTATACATACGGAAGTTCTAGAAAGCTTCTGTAATTTTATATACTAGCCTTTTATATCTAGCAGCTTCCAATGAGATATATTTCTTTTAAAAACAAAACAGATTTTGATACCTTAATAATTCAAAGCTATTTCATTTAGTATCCATTTGGGGTTAATTCTGTCAGCAAGCTGTTCCTATTTCATATAAAATTATTGAGTTTGGTTTCCAATAAAATTCAGCCTATGGTAACAAAAGAGAAAAATGAGATTTTGTGTGCCTATAGTGAAAAAAAATTTCTCTGCTTTATAGTGCCCTGGAAAAATATCCTATCAGCACAAAATTTTAATTAAAAACCCAAATAATTTATCCAAGTGGTTATATGATCTATCTTTCCCCTCTAGATTAATTTTTATTGTTTACTTACATGTTTATTTTTGTACTTTACATATGTCATTATTAGTGTTATATATATATATGTATATATATGTATATATGTGTATATATATACACACACATATATATGGAATAGAGATGGGAAACAGTGGCTAAGGCACTTACATAATGCCCTAGTTGTCCACCTGGGACAAGAATCATGACCAAGGGTAACCAAAACAAATATTTTGTTTATTTATTCTTATCAGTTAACTATGTGTGGCATCAAGCCCTTGTAATCCATAGCAAGATTAAAACAGTGCCACACTGGTTTGTTTTTGTGAAGAGGAGGTCATAAAAGGTGAACTAGAGGGGGAGGGTAGTGCTTAGGGTTCCCAAAGGGTTGCCCATTGATGGCTCCCTAACTGTGCTGCAGGGACGAGGGAATTCAGGGGGGAAGGGCTGAGCCCAGCGGTGCCCCAGGTGCTGGGAGATCCACAGTGGTTAGAGGCACCTTGGATTCCTCGGAAGAAGTGCGAGGGCAGAAGGCGTTCTAGGAGGACGCTCAAGCGCAGAACATCAGAAGCTCCCCCAAACAGCCAACATTCTGGAACCGAAAGCACAGAGTGGTTAACAGCCTTGCCCGTGAAGGAAGAAGAGCCTCTGATCTTCAGAGGAGAGCTCCACACACTTCCCACCACCAGCACGGAGGTGATCCCTTAGGGAGACACTCCATCCCTCCTTCCCAGGCAGTTCTGCCTCTTGAGCCCCTTTCTTTATTCAAAAAAATTAAAAATGTATTTTGCGTCTATGTTGGTAGAAAGATAAATATAACCCAGGCTGTGTGATTATACAGTAATTACCATTATATGCATTCTTTCTTCTAATTTTAAACTGAAATTAAAATATTTCTGTAGGTCCTAGGAACTATGCTCATATGAGTAAGCGGACTAAGGAGGAAGCTGGCCTGCGATGGTGGGCGGATAATGGTACCTGGGACCAAAATGAAGGAATGGGAGAATATCCCTTAAAGAAGGAATTTCTGAGATACAGATTATATAAATTGGACATTTACAGAGATTTGAATAACTAACCAAATGACAAAATAACAGAGATGGATTGAGAAAATGAGAATATGTCAAAAATATTTTAGGTGGATTTGGTGTTCAGAGTCAAAGTGAAATTATGAAAATGGAATGATTTTTATGTTTGCACATATCTGAGTGGTAATTATTAAATAATATTCAAAGTAAGGTAAAGAAATGTTTTTATGTTTATGCTTAAGCATGTTTTAAATATAGAACAGAAAGCATTTAAGTTATTTTAACTTTAGTCTCTGTTATTTACTATTGTGAAATTTCAGTAAGATTTTTGGGAACCTGGAAGATTTTAATGAATTTCAATTGTATTTGTTGATATCACTTAATATCACATCAAATGTATCTAAAATATTTAGTTAAGTTTGTTCTAGGCAAGGTTCAATATTACCTAGAATAAATCATAACTGATACTACTTGATACTACTATTTACTGGGCTGCATTTTTAACAGATTTTTTTTTTAAAGATTTTATTTATTTACTTGACAGAGAGAGATCACAAGTAGGCAGAGAGGCAGGCAGAGAGAACAGAGGAAACAGTCTCCCTGCGGAGCAGACAGCCCAACATGGGCCTCTATCCCAGGACCCTGGGATCATGACCTGAGCCTAACGCAGGTGCTTAACTATCTGAGCCACCCAGGCATCCCAATTGAGTCAGTTTTTAATATCAAATTGCCTGTTAAATCAATTGCACCAAAATCCATTTTTCTTTCTTTTTACTTTTTGCAAAAAATATGTTCCATATACTACAAAAGGAAAGACAAAGTTATGTTTACAAAATCTCAAGCAAGGTCTTTCTTAGTAATATTTATAGGAGCGAATAGAGAACATGTCTTAAATGAGGTTTAAAAAACTATGATAAAATTTCACATTTTAGCTTTTGTTGTATAAAAACCATCCCAACACTTTAGTGACTTAAGATAAGAGCAGTGTGTTTGGATCAGATTTTGCAGAGTTGAGCTTTGTTGTCCTGGCCTAGGCTGGCCTGCTCTACTACTGTCCGGTTTCCTCATGTTTCTGCGGAAGGCTGGTGGGTCCCCTAAGCCTATGAGTCTATGATGGGCTCAGGAGGAACGACTGGGAAAATTGGAGTCTCTCCCCACATGGTGGTCTTCCACCCAGCTGGCTAGCCTAGGCTGGTTAGAATGGCGCTGCAGAGTTCCAAGAGCCAGGGGAAGCATGCAAAACCTGAGTCCTGCAACTGGAAGTTCAGCTCATTACTGGCTTCGAGTTCCATTAGACAAAGCAGGTCACGGTGTGAGCCCTGATTCGGACTCAGTGAGTCTAGCACAGGGTGATCATGAGATTTATGCATAAGACATCATTAAGATGTTACTGCCTATCACCAACAGACTTGCCTTTTTTTCTCCCCCATAGAGGTGGAAGTTAAAGGGGGTGGAGTACCTGCATCTTTTGAGATAAGCAAGTGGCTGTGTGCACAGGACTGGCCATGACTCTCAGAGCACCTTGGGGCCACTCCTTCGTCCCAGAAGTCTTTGACAGCTCCAGTGTGCAGGATGGATAGATTGTGTGAAACAACTCCATACCTAGCAAATGCTGACCTCAGGGAAGATAATGCCTGAATGATGTTTATCATTGCCTTTGACAGGAAATGAAGGAATTAAAAAAAACAAAAACCAGCAACAGTAAAATATAACAAAGCCCACTGGATTGCTAGCATTTGAAGTTGTAAGATTTCCATTTCTTTGCACCTAAAAGAACCAAACTAGGGTACTTGAGTGGGCTCAGTTGGTTAAGCCTCTGCCTTCAGCTCAGGTCACAATACCCGAGTCCTGGGATCAAGCCCCACTTTGGGCTCCCTGCTCAGCGGGGTCCTGCTACTCCCTCTGTCCCTCACCCTGCTTCTTCTCTCTCTCTCTCTCTCTCTCTCTCTCTCTCTCTCTCTCTCTCTCACACACACACACACACACACACACAAATAAGTAAAATCTTAAAAAATATATAAATAAAAGAACCAAAGTAAGTTTTAGCCCCCAAGAAGTCAGTTATCTTTAAATTTAGTATGTTTTTAAATGACTTTGCCTTAGGAAAATTGTGTTCGTCAGGTTTATTTTTGAACTCCATTTTCCTTCAATCTACCTCAAAATGTAAGCTCTTTGAAAGCAAAAGTCTTCCTATCTACTTTGTCCCTACATCCCAGTTGTCTCAGCTGGTGTTTGATATAGCAAATGCTAAAATAAGAATTTGTTAAATGACCCAATAAACAAAAGGGACTTCTCTTTGTTCCTCTCTGCTGAGATGCTCTTGTCTCTATTTTGATTTTATGACAAGATCTAAAATCACTAGAACAAAGTTATAAATCACTAAGCAGTAGTATAAAATAATACTCTTCCAAAGTGTATGTTCTATTATTTGCTTTGGTAATGTGGTATTATGCCATTTTGTTTCTAATGGAAATCATAAAATATTTCAAGACCATAAGGATGCTAAACTTATGAGCAAACACTGTATATATGTATCTGAAAGTCTAAGTGTAGAACAGTTCCTAACTGTTAAAAACAGGTGATGAGGGAAAGGGGAAGAGAAATTGTGATAATGCTAATGTTTTTCCACTCAATAGAAGGATAATTAGACTTAAGTAAAAATATTTTTGCCACTTTGTCATCTTAGAATAGATTCACAGAGTCCAAAGGCATGTTTAATTCTATTTTATAGATAAGTTTCTCATGAATTTGAAATGAAATTCAAGCATAAAGCATTTGTGTTCTGACATTGCAATATTTGTAGTTAACTTCTTGTGAAAAGCTGCACAGGGCTGTGAGTTACGGAGACAAATTGAGCTCCTTGTGACTAATGAGTCATTGTCCTCTGACATCTAGAAGACTGATGTATCAATAGATATTTTCAAGGAGAATATAGAATGAATCAATGTTCAGATATGTGGGACAAGATGGAATCCATATTTTTGGCTTGGATCAAAACAGTTTTACAAAACCAAACTAATCTGCGTGCATTTTTAAAAAAAGATTTATCCATTTATTTTAGAGAGAGAGAGACGGAGAGATTGAGCAGGGGGAGGGGCAAACGGAGAGAGAGAATCCTTAAACAGGCAAGATTCCATCCCAGGACCCTGAGATCATGACCTGAGCTGAAATCAAGTCACAGGCTTAACTGCGGGAGCCACTCAGGCGCCCCCTGCATGTAATTTTTGAAATTGCAGCTGACTTTCCAAGTCACCACAACTCCCCAGTTCCCTCTCCATCCTTGCCCCTCCTACGTGCACAGAGAAACAGGGACACATGTCAGTAAGAGAGAGCATATAGGTCCTTCTGTTTAAAGTAGTATGGTTAATCTTTCCAAAATCAAACCTCTATCATCACAGTCTCTTTTCAGTTTTTGAGTGGCTTTTTATTGCTGCTGATGTTTAACTCTATTAACACTTATTAGGTAAAATGGTCTTTCAAGTTAGAAAAATGGCCTTGATTTTTTCAAATCATACACAGAAAACAATGAATGAAAGGGAATTGGATGAAATTGCGTGTTTTAAAATTCTTTTTTATAAGGGATCTGCATACTTGATTGAAATGATTTAGGTTTAAAAATGGCTTATATAATTAAATATTGAAAAGGAAAATATCAAGCAGCTATTTGACTAAAAGCATATTTACCTGTCAGAAAGTTTGTGAAAGTACATTTTAGGTCCAAAGAAATGTTTTGTGTGTTTGGCAGAAGATTCTCACATTTTCCAGTTCGGCTGAGGAATTCCAGAAGTCCCTCTCATTTGAGCCCATTGCACTTAGAGAGCACTGCCTTTAGAAGCCCACTCACAGACCCCAACCAGCATCTTACACGGGGCACAGGACGTGGCTCTGCCTCCCCTGGCCATGGTTTCCTTTTTTTAATTCTAGGTCTTTGTTTGTCCCATGTATTACTTCAAAATTATTTGTTTGACTGTTAACTATCCACCAGGAACAAAGTGTCCTTTTTTAAATTATCTTTTTTTTAATTTTGTAAATTCCATTTAGTTAACACACAGTGTTCTATTAGGAGCAAGGTATCCTTTAAGATCTGGCCAGATTGTCCCTTGCTTGGTAAAGTTTTAGCTGAAATACCCAAAAAAGGGTTAGAAGGGAAAGAAGAACAGAAATTAGACTTTCTGATTCTGGTTTGATAGTTGTGCAACATGGAGGAATTTTGGGGTTCAGTGTTCATCTGGGAGTGTGCTTTCTCCTTGTATCCTCTTGAAGGTCCATTACTTGGAGTTAGCATCTTGCCCTTTTAATAGTGTTAAATGTCTGATTTTTAAATTGATGTGTAATCAGCATACAATATCCTATTGGTTTCCTGTGCCATCATAGTGATTTGCTATTTGTATACATTACAAAATGATCCTCATGGTAAGGTTAGTTGCCATGTGTCACAATACCAAATTATTACAATATTATTGTATATTTTATATGCAGAGCATCTTCTTAAGAAAGAAGAGATACAATATAAACAGTGGTAGAAAGACAATTTAAGAATTTAAAAATAGTCTTCTACTTATTCAATGACATGAATTGTGTGTCTGTAAACAAATTAGATATACCAGTATCAGAAACCTAACCCTGGTAAGCTTAAAGATTTTTGGATGCACCTTCTATATCTCCTATATTATTTTATTTTTGTTATTCTTAGGTTTTTGGTGCGGGTCTTTAAAATATCTCGGCTTATCTCAGTGAGGTGAGAATAAGAAGGGAAAATAATGAATAAAGAAAATAAATTTAAAATAAAAATTTGGCTAAACACTAAAAAAAAAAAAGGAACCATTTCCTTCTTGGGGAAAAAAAAAAGAAAATGTGGTAGATAGATTGAAATGTTATTCAGCCATACAAAAGAGAGAAATCCCGCTGTTTGGAAAACATGGATGGATCTTGAAGGTATTATGCTAATTGAAATGAGGCAGATGGAGAAAGACAAATATTGTATGATCTCACTTACATGTGGAATCTTAAAACAAAAACAAAAACAAAACTCATAGATTTAGAGTTAACATTCATCACTCACACAGATTGGTGGTTGCCAAAGGAGGGTGAGGTGGGAGGGGCAAATAAATGAAGGGGGGCAAAAGATACAAACTTCCAGTTATAAGAGAAATGAGTTCTGGGATATAATGTAGAGCATGGTGATTATAGTTAACACTACTGTCTCATATGTTTGAAAGTTGCTAGGAGAGTAGATCTTAAAAGTTCTCATCCTAAGACAAAAAAATTCTATAACTGTGTAATAATGGATAAGAACTAACGTGGTGATCATTTTACAATATATACATAGCTCAAATCATTGTGCTGTACACCTTAAACTAATACAAGATTACGTGTTATATCTTGATATCTTGATAATATTGGAATTATGTCTTGATATAATTATATCAATTATATCTTGATAACACTGGAAGATTTTCCCACACCCCTCCCCACCCACCAAAAAAAGAAATTCTATTTTTGCCCCAACTTGTGTAGAAGACAGAGGTTTTGCAGTTTTCATTGCTGTGTTATAAACTAAGGTAGAACTTAGTGATATAAGACAACCATTTCTTATGCTTCCAGATTTCATGGGCTGAGAATTCAAATAAGGCACAGCAGGATGGTTTGTCTGTTCTACCAGGTCTAGGGCATAAGCTGGTGAGACCTGAAGGCTAAGGGTAATGTAACTAGGGCTCATAGTTGAAATCACTGGATGTTCTTTTCATTTAGAAGGCTAGTACCTAGGCAAGGATGACGCAAGGCTGGGCTTAGGTGAGGCCTAGCCTGGAGCACCTACTTCCACTCTCTGCATGCTTGGGCTTCTGGTAGCTTGGTGCTGTGTTAGGAGAGGTTGTGTCCCACAAGCCATGTGGAGAATATGTTCCAGGAGAAGCAGGCAGAAGACACATGGCTTCTGTGGGGTCAGTGCTATATTGGTTGCAGCCATTCCTTTCAGAGGAGGGTCAAAGAATTTGAAGACATGTTTAAAACTGTCTTGAAACAGAATTAGTCTATCCCTGAGACAAATCAGGAAGGTAGAGGAGAGACTCAAGTTCAAAGAGAGTCCAAGGAAGACAGGACAAAAGGAAGGGGGAACGAGGAGGGAGCATCTTGTGTAGTTCCTTGTTTCTGGCAAATGAGTCTCCATTTGAAGAGCTTCTTGCTCCAACTTTAGTTAGTTTGTACTTTACCTCAGTTAATTGTTAAAATTGAACTCATTACCTTCTGCCTCTTTCCATCTTACCCCTTCAAAATAAATGCTTCAAGGGTTGGATTCTGTTAACAGTCACACCACTCACTCAAGTGCCAGGGTTCATAATAATCTCTAAGTCTTCCTTCTTCCTTGGACTCAGGCCCAGCTCGGTGGACGTGTGACCTGTGTAGTCACATGAGACCTCTGCTGAGAAGCGCCCCACATTTGGTTTCATGTTCTGCTCTCACCATCTGGATAGTCTTCCTTTTATTTTGCCCTTACATTTTGTTAGTGACGTCTGCTGAGAGAACGTCGGTGCAAAGGCAGAGGAGCCATGGCAGGCAATGGGGCACTGTGGTGGTCCCGCAGCGTCTGTGGGCATGGTGTCCATGGAAGCTGTCAGGGGAGTCTTTGGGTCAGGAGGCCCTGAGGGGGTAGCCTGGTGGGACCTGATCCAGATTGGTGGTGGTCAGACTGACAGAAGCGGCAGAAGTGACCATGGCTGTGAGAGAAGGGGGCAGGGGTTCCAACTGGGAACAGCCCAGGCCCCACATGGGAGGCAGGCTTGCCTGTCCATCCCAGATCCTGCCCCTGCAGTGTCTGTGCAAATCTTAATTTTGCAGTTCGAGCACTGAGACAGGAAATGCAGTCCCCAGGAAGTAAACTTTCAGTAAATCTTACAACATGAATTTCATACATATGAACATGGCAATAAAGCATACCAGGGAGTTATTAAAATCTTTTAAAAATAGAGAATTGCTGATTTTGAAAGGTGCTATAACATTGCAAAGCAAATAAATATCCACAGGCTTAGAAGGAGAGATTAAATTTAAGGATCATCACATTCACTAGAAAAGAACATTTTCAGTAAAATTTCGAAAACAAATTATTAACAAGGTACAATTCTGAAGGCAAGTTTTCCTTATAAATGAAAGTATAGTGATAAAATGCACAAGCAGGTATTTTAAATTGTATAAAATTATATACATTTTCAGTTTCTTGAATGACCTCAAGTTACAAGAAATGTCAGAGGAAATGTTAAAATGCGCTCGTAAATATTTGCATTTAAGAATAAATTCAGAATCATACAAAATTAATTTGTAACAGGAGTTAAATTCTTTTAGAAAAGTTGTTTCCTGGAAATTCTCAACTCTAGCTGTAAAAAAAAATAGGTGTTTTGGGGGCACCTGGGAGGCGCAGTGGTTGGACTTCCAGCTGTTGGTTTTGGCTCAGGTCATGTTGGGCTTTATGCTGACTGTGGAGTCTGCCTAAGTCTCTTTCTCTCTCTGCCCCTCCTCCCTTCAGTAAATAAATATTAAAAAAAATAAAATTAAAATGAATGTTTTGTAATAATTTGTCAGAAACTTATCCCAGTGTGACAGATGGTATCTACATTTATGCGGACGAGTATTGTATAAGGTATAGAATCATTAATTCACTGTATTGTACGCCAGAAACTAACATAACATGGCATGCCCATTATACTTCAATTAAAACAAGTTATCCCAATGTTTTCACAGCCTCTAAATCGCTCTTAACAGCTCCAGTAATAGTTGCATCAACAGAAACACGCTTCTCAAGGTTAAAAATTCTCAAAAAAACTAGTTGAGACCTTGAATTGGCCAAGAGCAATACATCACATTAAGAAACTATTTTTATTATGTTACATAAAATTATGAAGCCAAAATATTTTTGTTTTTTGATTTTGAAGTTTATGTTTTTACTTCTGTCTCTCTATTACCCTTTCTATATTTTATAAATAATAAAGTATCTTAGCTTGAAAGGCTTTATATTTTAGTAACCCAGTAGTGCTTTTTTCCTGCCTTTAGAATAAGAGGCTCCACATTTTGGGCCTCATTTACTTACATGGGTTTCCGAATTTCGCGGCCGACCTTGTTTGTGCCCCATGAATCTAATCAGTTTCCAAATTACAATTGCAGAGTACCTACCTCTAAAAATGTCTATTTCTTTCCCTTTCTTTCCCTTTCTACTGTATTATCACTCTATCACACAGATGATTATGACAGACACCTAAGGATTTCTCCAGATTCCAACATTTTGCCTCTATGAGTCACACTTTTTTCTAACATCTTATCTCTGATCATCTTATTTACCTGATCTTATTTATCCTTTGCTCCCTGAATAAATCAGAACCCTTTGGTTAGTTATCTAAGGTCCTTTATGATCTGACTTTATTTGGCCTTGGAAATCCTTTCTCTCAATATTTCTCTTAGGAAACTCATGGTCCAGTCAACCAGAGCCATTGTTATTGTTCAAACTAACCAGTCTTTTCCCACTTTCAATTCCTGCCAGAGCTCTGCAGGTTATATATGCTCAAGAGTTGATGGAATAAATGCATGGATGAATAAATAAAACTATGCTTCAGTAAGAAGATGCTTTGAAAATCTAAATATAGTTTTCATCAACCTGCTTAAATTGTCTCAATAAAAAGTAAAAGAAATTAACTCGACTTAAAAAAGGGAGGGGGAGCTTACCAACATGAAAGAGGCAGCCTCTTTAATGGGCAATTATCACAAAATGTAACAAGATCACAGTTTAATGGACTCAATTACTTTTACTGAGTGATTAGGTTCAATTTTTAAAATTCTATATGACAAGTCTAGTATCTTTTATTTTTCTGTCCCAAATGTAGACTAGGAGAGCATGCACTGAACTATGTATACTAAAATGCTTACTTACTAAACCATCATCTCTTCTACCTAGCACTTTCATTCATTGCCTCTATGAAGTAATTTCCAAAATGTGTATGGTCAATCTTGGTCACTCTGTTGGATTCTAGTCTGTGGTTTTCAGCTTCCTTTTCTCACTCTGTCATTGTTTCAGACCTATAAAAGCAATAAAGAAAAAGTCCTTTGAGAATTTACAGAAGGGAGCTGCAGCAGTCAAGATATATTTAAGGTGAAGTGATGTTTGGACTGGGAACTATAGAGTGAGTAAGAGGGATTCCTGACAAGGACAGATGAAAGGGAAGAACTTGAGCTAGCCACTAAGATTTGTCATGGTCTTGTTGTATATGGCCAGTTGTCCAGTCTTTTTAGAAGATTAGGTGTGTTAAAACGAAATAAATGCTTGGGAATGAAAAGAAGGCATAGATCACGGGAAAACTTACATTCCGTGGTGAGGGGTCTGTAATTTATTCTGTATTCATTTAAGCACACTGATGCCATAATTAGAAACATTTTTATAAAGAAACATATACAGCAGTATGTAGGGTGAATTGGCAGGGGGAAGATATGGTGCACACATAGGTCACTAATTATTTCTTTTTTTTAAAAGAATTTATTTATTTATTTGACAGAGAGAAACACAGCGAGAGAGGGAACACAAGCAGGGGGAGTGAGAGAGGGAGAAGCAGGCTTCCCGCGGAGCAGGGAGCCCAATGTGGGGCTCGATCCCGGGTCTCTGGGATCATGACCTGAGCTGAAGGCAGTCACTTAACCAACTGAGCCACCCAAGTGCCCCTAATTATTTCTTTAATTTTCAAAACTCTGTTATTACCTTGAAATCACCATTATTTTCTTAATAAACCACTACAGGAGGCATCATTTGGAAGGAACCACTTTACCTAAAGGGCTTATAATTTTGCTCAGCAAATGCAGCATCATATAAACTCAATGAGTGACTTCGATTGGAACACTAAATTACTGATAGGAAAACATCCAAAGTAGTTTTTTCTTGTTGTGGTTGTTGTTTTTGTTGTTTCTTTTTTTTCTGATTTAGACCTATACTTTCCATTGCACTCATGTAGAAATGGCCCAAACTCGTAGAGGGTGGCACAGAAAAGGAGGGGTGGAGGTGTGGGGATGCGGAGAATCAGGTCTCCGGAGGATCTGTCCAGTGGTCCTCTTCTAATTCCAGGTCCCTCTCTTCCCCTTCCATGCCAGTCTTGCACAGCCAAACCAGATCTCCCCAGCAGTGAGTGCTTACAGCCAGGGCACTGACCCTCCAGCAGAAGAAACTTCCCTGGCTCCTCTTGCAGGAATTCCTCTGCAAGGAGATGGCTGGGACTTCAGAGGGCAGCCAGGGTGGAGAAAACACCAGGCAGGGGTGAGGGTGGAGGTTGTCATCCTGGAGCATGTGTGCAGGCCAAAGCAGCCTTGGGTCATGTCTGGCTCACACTGTCAGCCAAGTGACCCCTCAGCACCCGGGATGGGGCCCAGGCAGCAGGGATGGGCAGAGATCACATGCAGTGATTTCTGGGTGGGTGGAACCCAAAGGGGTTTTCAAAAATAAGACTTCTGGATATAATTTGTTTAGGTTCATAACTCCCAAATCACGGGCCATCTGTGTTAACCCCTACCAGAATTGATTCAACATATCGTCAATAATATGACATTCAGAAAACAAGAGTGTACAGAATATGGCAGTGACCCTGAGCGAGCTAAGTATAGTAGGAGAGAGAGCAGGAGGGCTCAGCCACGGTGTTTATAATTCAGCCTCTTACCTCCAGCCACAGGGTGATTTCATCAGCATTTGGTCTAAGAAAGAGAATCCACTCTGGGTGTTTCAAGCAACAAGAGATTTATTTGAAGTGGTTTGAAAGCCTTTAGAAGAGTAGAGCTGCGGCACTCCAGCAAAGCCAACTGTAGGTCTTCCTTCTATGAGTAGTTTTCAAGGAATCCAGAAGTTACCATGATGCTGAGGCATGATCTTAAGGAAACGCTGAAAGGTTGCACTGCCTATGTCACAGAGGTTAGAGGGTGGGTGACCAGAAGCTGCTAGAAAACCTCAGGTCAGCTAGAGGCAAGCATTGGTCAGTCACTGCTGAGAGAGGATGGTTTCTGCTTCTCTGATGCCGATTCTTGCTTAAAAGTATGGTGTTCCCAGGATCTAATCCCTGCAATGCTGGGGAGAACATATAGGTCATGAGGTGAGTGGTGATTAAAAAAAAAAAAAAAGGATCTATATATAGCTGTCCTCTATAATGAGGCTAGTAAGGAATGATGATATTTGACTGCTATGCATTGTATATGATAGTGTTTCAGAGCTCTTCCCCAAACTAGGGTGTGTTAACTGTTGAGTTTAGGGCAAGAGCAGAAGGAAGACACACAGTGGGAAAGAGTTGCCCTGGAACGTCTTCTTAACCCAAGTTCTAATAACAAGCCAGAAGTTTTATGGTTTAATATGGAATTTCACAATGGTAGTCAATCCATCTCTCATAAGATAAGAGCATGTACAGATGGGCCCATATTAACCTGCTTTATGCAGAAGATTGATTGATTATTTATTTATTCATAGCTACCACTATGTCCCAGGCATAATGAATAATGGAGATTAAAATCATGACTTTAATGGCCAATCATTTGGATATAGTATAGTTTTTACTTAATCATTTTCCCATTTTTAGACATTTAGAGAATTTACATTTATCCTCCATTATAAATGCAACTCTGACAAACAGCTTTGTGTATAAATCTATTTTGCTCTCTCTCTCTGATGACTTCTTAATGTTGTAATCAACGATTATCTGACTGAAAGGAATAAAATTTGCTTGAGTGGAAAAGTAGTCCTAGTAAGGGCACAGAGGGTGTGATACGATGTGTACTCCATCTAGTATGAAAGCTAAAAAGACTTGAAAATCCAAAATCATGAAAATCTTATGGGTACCCTGCTAGGAATACAGTGGCAAATAAGTGAGATCTAGTCCCTTTGCCCCTAGAGCTGTCAGATTCGTCTTTGAAATGTCACTATTCTTCTTTCGGTTTACCAAGTGCACACCTGCAGCCTCAAGCCGCTCCTTCCAGCGGTCTTTGGGACATCATTTGACTACTTAGAGATGTTTCTACTCATTTCCTCAACGTTTTTGTTTTCCAATTGCCTCCCCCAATCCTATGAACAAGGTCAGTTTTCTCCATATGAAAATAACTATTCCTCCTTAGATCAATGCTGTCTTACATGTCCTATTATTCTCTCCTTTTCTCAGCTAAGCCCAAATTCTTTTGCTCACAGTCTCCATTTGCTCATTTCCCAACCACCATATAATCCATATAAATCTACTATAAACACTGACTATCTCAGCGAGACTTCAGGGGTAAAGGTCACATATGACTCCAATAATCTCAAATCCAATGAACACTCAAGGTTTCCCTGAGCCTCTCTGTCATATTTGACACAGTTGGCTGGCTGTATTGTAATACTCTTTTAAATGACAAACTCTTTTCTGGTTTTCCTTTTGCTCTGATCATTTCTTCTCAGTCTTTTTATGGATTCTTCCTTTACCGCCTCCTCTTTAAATTTGGAGGATTTACTGGGCCTTTCCCCAGGTTTTCTCCTTGAACTCGTTCATGGTGCCCTTATATCACCTAATATGACCTCGATTGGCTTCAGTGACTAAATATAGCCATGAAATTGTAACGCCTGATTTTGCATACATAGACATGACTTCTGGGGAGAGGCCCATAGCTTTTACTAATGTCTCAAAGCCATTTAGCAACCATCATTTGAAATCTGCTGAACACCGGTGGATGGATTACCTATCAATTCTTATCATTATTTCCAAATTTCTAAAATTCAGCCCACCTCTAGTCTGAGTTTCAGTTTCAATTCATACTGTTTACTTTGCCAGTAATTCATGCCCTTATTCCTTTTTTACACTTTTTCAGGAATTCACGTCTTCAATCTCTTTTGCCTTTTAATTC
>PITA01011076.1:0-68691 GCA_004023965.1 Spilogale gracilis
TAAAAGATAACAAAGGAGTTTTCAAAAATTATCTTCAAAACAGTTTTTTGTTCCCCAGGCTATTGGCCATGTGGTAAGCTAATCATATTTTTGTAAGTTATAACATATGTTAATGCTACCCTTACGTGCTTCCTTTGGAAAGATGTTAAGTAGAAATTACATACCATTACAAATGGTAATTAAAATGCCTGGCACTTATCTAAGCTTAATCAAGGTTAGGATAATAAGTATACAGTGTTGTACTTAAAACCAAGTTCACAGAATGCCAAAAAGGGGAATGAAGTGAATGGGATTCAGGTGACATGGGATCCAGCCCATTCTGAAGTTAAGTAGTTGTATAAAACTGAATAATATGAGTGGGGGGATGGGGCAATTGGGCGATGGGCATTACGGAGTGCACGTGTTGTGCTGAGCACTGGGTGTCGTACACAACTGTTGTTGAACGCTACATCTGAAACTAATGATGTATCATGTGTTGGCTAACTGAATTGAAATTAAAAAATAAAATCTAAATTTAAAAAACTGAGTAATACTTCTAAAGTTCTCTCATTAATAAATTGAAGGAAAAAGAAATATCTCCTAAGTGCTTATAAAACATCAAATACCTTAATTACATAGTCATATTAGGTATTTTAACAATTTCATATACTTGTGATGCCCCATATCCTTTCAACTTATCTCTGATTTGTGTAGTTTTATGTGCAATCACTGGAAGACAAATGCCCACATCCTGTTCTTTGGAGCAACATTTCTAGAAGATAGTCTGAACTCTTCTCAGAAGTCCTGTGGGATTCATCACTCCCCCAATTTTCCCCCATGGTCTCAACTTGTACCTGGAATACCGAACTCCATAATGAATGCTGTTGGTTCAACTTCCTTCTCAGTCTCATTTCCCTACATTTTTATTCCTATATCCTGCGATCATGTCTCAAATAGACTACCTGCATGTAAATTCTTGGCTCAGGCTCTGCTTTTGAAAGAACTCAAGCTAAACCCAGTATATTTGAATAATTTCATTTTATTTTATCTAAGGACACTGAGACTCAGTCCAAAGTCACACAGCCAATAAATGATGGAGCCATAATGGCACACTTAATTTGCTATGATATAAATCTCATGTTTCACTGTTACACTACTGCAGATGATCACTGAGTTTTTTCAGTTCTAATAATGTCTGAATCTATTCACATCCATATGCATCATTTTCTCTCCTTTGTATTATGTTTCAATATCATCAAACATTTACTGAGTGGCTACCACCGTTACAGGTATAAATGGTAGGGAAAAACCCCAATACTATCTATATTCTAAATATGCTCACCATTTAAAACAGAAGACAGAATCTGACACTGAAAGCAAAAGCAACAAAAACAAAAATAAACAACTGTCACAAACCACAGTAAAATGCTTCTGCACAGCAAAGGAAATCATTAACATAATGAAAAGGCAATCTACTGAATGAGAGAAAATATTTGCAAATCATATATCTGGTAAGGGGTTAATATCCAAAAATAGAGAACCCCTAAAATTCAATAAATAAAAAAAATATTTTTAAAATGGGCAGATCTGAATAGACATTTTTCCAAAGAAAATATACAGAAAGCCAAAAAGTACAGGATGTTCAACATTGCCAGCCATCCAGGAAATGCAAATCAAAATCACAATGAAGTATCACTTCACATCTGTCAGAATGGCCATTTCAGAAAATAAAAAAACCAACCAAGAAATCATTAAGTGTTGGCAAGGATGTGGAGAAAGTGTTGGCAAGGATGTGGAGAAAAAGAATACTTGTGCACAGTTATTTGGGAATGTAAATTGGTACAGCCAATGTGGAAAACAATGTAGAGGTCCTCAAAACCTCTACATAAAATACCATAGGTATTTGGGTAGCTATCCAAAAAAAATAAAAACACCAATTCAAAAAGATATATGTATCCCCATATTCACTGCACTGTTACTTACAATACCCCAAATGTGGGAATAACCCATGTCCATCAATAAATGAATGGATAAAGAAGATCATATATATATGATAAAGATGTGATGTATATATCATATCACATTATATAAAAGAATATGTGATATATAGATTATATCACATTGTGTATATATATATATATATATATAATATGACATGTAAAGAAGATGTGACATGTATATAATGGAATATTAGTCACATAAAAGAGAATGAAATTTTGTCATTTGTGACAACACAGATGGAACTTGAGGGCACTATACTAAGTGACATAAGTCAGACAGAGAATGACAAATACCATATGAACTCGCTTATATGTAGACTCTAACAACAGAAACACAAAAAACTGAGCTCATAGATACAGAGCACAGACTGGTGGTTGCCAAAGGCAGAGGGTGTGGGATGAAGAAAATAGGTGAAGGAATTCAAAAGGTAGAACTTTCGTTGTATGATAAATCACAGGGACCTAATGTACAGCATGGTGACTACTGTTAATAACACTGTGTTGCATATTTGAAAGCTGCTAAGAGTAATATCTTAAAGGTTCTCATCAAAAAAAAGTTCTCATCATAAGAAAAAAATTATAACTCTGTAGGGTGACAGATGTTAACTGGACTTACTGTGGTGATCATTTACAAAATTGAATCATTATGTTGTAGCCCTGAAACTAATATTATGTGATATGTCAATTACACCTCAATTTTAAGAAAGGAAGCAGAAACACACACTGTTATATTTGAATGTTCAATGGCAATTTTGATGGCCTATTTAAAATTTTTTTTTCATTAATGTGCTGGGAAAGAGCCACCATTCTGAGTTTTCAACATAAATAAAAGGCAACAGATTCCCTGTAAACTGAAAGTAGACATCTTAACCTTTTCCCCTAATGTCAACAGCAAAAAAAATGATATTGGATATGAAATCCTCTGAGATTTACCCCATGATTTAAATAATGACCTTGCCTCAACTACAATTTGTGCTTTTCTTTATTTGCTCCATACTGAGAGATGAAAGGACAGAAGTAACAGCAACTGTATTTTATTTTAGGAAGCATGGTATTTGTAAAGTATCATTTAAAACACTCAAATCTCAATCATGTTCAACTTATCACTGCCATAATTAGCCTGATGGTGTTGTTCGAAAGCCCATGTATCATTTTCTGATATAGTGAAATAAAACTACCCATCGTCAGGACCATTTTTAATTCATGTAAAAATACATGACATTTGAGAACAGATCCTATCCATTTCAATGCTTCTCTATAATGTAAAATACTACACGTATATACTAATATTTCTGAGTAGTTTTCAACCAACTTTGTTGAGAAGAGAAAATAATAAGATTGAGGGTATTTATTACCATAAGCCAAGCATGGTAGTTAGATTTTTTGGTCTAAACATGATTGGGCATAACTTATATAAAATGCTCACTTATGGCATTCTTAAGTCTATTTTCCAAATGGATTTATTTTCATTTCTGGGCCATTTTCCCTCACATTTCTGCCTTGTTCTAGTCATCTCTGTCTTTCAAACAATTACTTCTTGATTTTCATCTAGTTATTACCATTCTTGGTAATTTTATGTATTTTTTTGTCAAACTGTTGTCACCTTCTCAATGATCATTACTAAGGTCTGTGACAATATTTTTTTCATGGATAAATTTCCAGTGTCACTCTGTTTCTGGCTTCCTTGAAGTGGGCAACAGGCAGAGGAATGTGGCTGCAGACAAGGGGAAGCTACTCATTAGAGAACCAAATGATACTTCCACAGGTTAATTTTTGAAGGGCTTTTATTTATTATATCATTAGCTGAGAAAATAACATTATCTTATATAGTGAACTCTTTTTGTTTTCCACATGTCTCTAATATGGAATTGAAGTGATAATTGGAACTGCAGCACATAAAATAATCTGATGATATTCTCCTATTTTTTAAATTTATATCCCAACTTCCAAATGATTTCATGAAACTTGGAATAAAAGTTGAATGTGCACAGATTATTTAAAATAAGGATGAAAGACAAATGCAAACCCAATATAAATATGGGAATATTTTCACGCACAAAGTAACGAAAACTGGTATGCCATATTCTTAATCTTCACCATCTATAAAAACTGAAGAACTCCAAATAGATTCTGAAAGCCCATATTCCTACTAAAGTCAGATTACCACACAAAGCTAGCACAGCTGATTGGTTAACAATGGATCAGAATACAACTGCAGTCAGAAACTAATCTACCACAAAGAAACTTGGCATTATTTGAGATCTGTGGATTGAGAAAGGAAAGCAAGTAATCTAAAAGCAGACATAGCCAGGGAGAAATAAATTTGGGAGCAACCTACAAGAAAGCCCTCCCACCCAAAAAGATGTATTCCCTTTCCTTTTCATGCACATTACTTGACATTTTTCTCTTAACATTTTATAGTAGCAGAAGTTCCAAAACAGAGGTTCATTGAACTTATTATGTACCACCTTTAAAATGCAAACAATTAAGAAGTGCTAAATAATTAAGAAGTGCTAAATAATTATCAGTCATTCACACTGTCATCTCAACTGTTCACTTATGTTCAAAACAGAAAGGATTTCATACATTCTCTAATGGAGACATGGAGCTAAAGGGTGTGAGTGGTAGAAGTAGGGAGATTGAAGTTATGTAATTTAGGAACATGCCTGTTTTTCTTTCTTTGATTCAACCTCCATCTCTGTAGTCCAGAGGGACCCCAGCCATGTCACTGTGCCTCCTTTAAACAAAACCAAGATAAATTAATAAATACACATATACATAAAGTAAGCAACCACTTCTTGGTATGAATTCAGGTCCTTAGTAATCTGGCCTCAGAAACCAACATCTTTAGGTTATTTGGTCACTGTTATCCTCTGTCACACACACCATACCAGTGATTCTCAAAATTAGTCTTCAGATCAATAGCACCAGCACAACTTAGGAATGTACTGGCAGTTCAAGGTCTCAGCCTCCCCCCCCCCCCGATTTTTGGAAATTCTAGGGGTGGAGCTCAGAATTTAAGTAAATTCTCCAGGAAATTCTGATACAGGTGGTTTGAGACCCACCTCTCTACTCCATTATTATCCATTTTTTTTCTCTTTGTTCTTGCTTTTACTAATGTTCTTTGCTCTGTCCTGAATTAATTTTTTCCCCAACTTTACCTGTTGAAACACTACCTTTCAAGGTCCCACTTAAATGCCAAGCCCTCCATGAAGTGCTCACCTGAAAATGGAACCCAATGATTACTGCAATGTAGGAAAAGTGCTTAAACAGTACTAGGTACATGGTAGCCATTCAATTGATTGACAGAACAGCATTCTCTTCCCAAAAGGAGAAAACCCAAAATTTGTGTTTTATATATTATTTACAGAGGCAATGTTAAGGTCCATGTTTTTTGGGGTTTTTTAAAGATTTTATTTATTTGACAGAGAGAAACACAGCCAGAGAGGGAACACAAGCAGGGGGAGTAAGAGAGGGAGAAGCAGGCTTCCTGCAAGCAGGGAGCCCGATGTGGGACTCCATCCCGGGTCTCCGGGATCATGACCTGAGCCAAAGGCAGTTGCTTAACCAACTGAGCCACCCAGGCGGCCCTAAGGTCCATGTTTAAAAGCTGCTTGTTGACATACAGTTTAACATCTCCCAAGTACTGACTCTCTTTACTTTAGATTTATTGTAGGCACAGCCAGGTGTTATTCTTTACCGTTCTGAAATCTGTAAAAGAGTGGTTCTCAAACTTTAGCCTTAATCAGAATCACCTAGAGCACTTACACCAACACTACTCGCTGGGCCCCACTCCCCGAGTTTCTGTTGCAGAAGCTCTATTATAATAGGCCTGAGGATTTACATTTCTAACAAGTCCGAAGAAGATGCTAATGCTCCTTGTCTAGAAAACACACACTAAAAATAATTGCTATGGACTAAAACTTAATAAACCAGCATTTTCCAAACTGACCTAATCATATAGCTCATCTAGGCATCTTCTAAACATATTAATTTGCCCTTTTTTAGAGGATCTGACTCAGTTTGAGCTGGAACCAAAACTCTGTGTGCTTAATAAGAGCCCCACATGATTACATAATAAGGCATGTTTGGAAAACACTGTTGCATATAGCAGTAAAATATATGGATTTTGATTATTGTCTTTGTTTTTATAATAATTTAAGTTACTTATATAATTTTATTATTTTTATACTCTGATTTTTTGATCCCTTTAAGACCTGGAATATTGGACGCCTGGGTGGCTCAGAGGGTTAAGCCTCTGCCTTCGGCTAGGTCATGGTCCCAGTGTCCTGGGATCGAGTCCCACCTTGGGCTCTCTGCTCAGTAGGGAGCCTGCTTCCCCCTCTTTCTCTGCCTGCCTTTCTATTTGTGATCTCTCTCTCTCTGTCAAATAAATAAATAAAATATTTTTAAAAAGACCTGGAATATTTCATCCCCGTGACTGAACACATCTGTCAAAGAGACAGATGTTTAGGGGGGGTAAACAAAGAGGAGTATTTTTGACTAGACTGGATGTTCAGAACTTTCACTCCTCCCGGATATCTTCATCTCATTTTTGACAATGAAGACATTAAGTTTCACCACAGAAGTAAAAAAATTAAATAGTCCTGAAATTAGAAGTTTCAATTACACACACACACACACACACACACACACACTCACTGACCAGATAATGTTCAGCAATTTCAAGATACTGAATGAAGAAGGAACTATATCTTTTGAGCATAATCATATGTTAGTCTGCTTCCTCCCCTGAAACTGGGAATTATTAAATTCATCCCTTCTCTAACAGGTACACCTCATGTACTAAAATATACATCAGTCATACTTTCCTTGAGTTCTTCATTCTGAGGGAATTGGTCTGTGACAGTGCTCTCTAAATCCCTCACAGTCTCATCTTTTGAGGGTACAGTTCATTTCACTGACTCTTGCTGTTACCAACCATGGACTGCTCACTCTTTTTCTTGGGATAAAAAGACCTTCCTTCACCTTTCCTCAGCTTGGCTCCACAGTTAAATCTCCATTTTCTCTGAGAGTAAATAGTGGTAATATTTAAAATCCTACTCTAATTATCACTTTCATTGTCAAATATTGTTAATTGCTCAAAGGTAACAGAGTTAAGGGTTTGATATATAGAATTAGAAGTTGTCTTCAGGGTGCCTGGGTGGCTCAGTTGGTTAAGCCACTTCCTTTGGCTCAGGTCTGATCCCGGAGTCCTGGGATAGAGTTCTGCACTGGGCTCCCAGCTCTGCAGGGGTCTGCTTCTCCCTCTGACCACCTGCCCTCTCATGCTCTCTCTCTCAAATTAATAAATAAAATCCTTTTTAAAAAAAAAAAAAAGTAATCTGCATAGAAATACCAAGAGCAACATAAGTCCATTAAGGAACACACAAAAGTACTATTCATTTATCAGTCACCTCTTATCACAATGATGCTCTGTAACAAACCACCTGAAAACTCAATATCTTAAAACAAGAAGTATCTATTTCTCACTCATAGATCTATGGGATGGCTTGAATTGGACAAGACCGGACTGTGTGTTCTGGGCTCCAGGTCTCAGATTGAATTCAGGGTCTACTCCACATACCATTTACTTGTTAAAGACCAGTAGCCACCCAAATCATGTTCTTCTTAAAATGCAGTGCAAAATTCAAGTCAAACTATATAGGGATACTTAAAACTGCTGCTGGTGACATATGTTAACATATCATTGGCCAAAACAAAGTACAGGGCAGGTACATCCTAAAGAATAACACCTTCTCTACTCCATATAGCATCTCTATAATATTTTGTTTGATGATTGCTCTTCTTTCCTACTACAATCTACATGAGGATAGCAATCTCTGCTTCTTAATGGTATCTATCACATAGCCTCTTAGATGAACTCAAAAGATGCTCAGTAAATTCATAAATTAATACTATAAATACATACATTTACACAATTGTGATTATACTATCCACATTTTATCAAGAAAAAAATGCTTTTGATTTTAAGTAACCAACAATGTGACTAAGAGTGGCATGAGTCGCAACAATAATTATGGTTTACCAAATGATTATGGAGATAAGTGCTCCAGGACCAATTTAGCAGCTCAACATGGTTCCGCAAAGCATATTTTTTTCTGTTTTGCCGTCCTCCACATCTCGGCTCAGTGGCTTCATGGTCAAAAGAAGGGAGCTGTAGCTCCAGCTATCAAATCCTTGCTCTAATAGCTACAGCAGGAAGCAGGATGCATTATGGAGCTAAGAAAGGCTTCTTCTCAGCCTCATCTCATCCTTTATCAAGAAGTGGAAACTTTTCCAGATTCCTCCATACTTTTCCTATGACATCTCCTGAGCCTGAATTTGGTCTACATCTAATCTTAGGGAAAGTCCAGCCCACTTCTCTAAGTCTAAATAAGATTCTGTACCCAGTTCCAATGCGTGTGTGGAGAGCGTGAGAGTTCTCACACTACCAAGAAATTCTCCAACACCAGTAATATTGTCAGAATATTACTCAGTCATAAAAAAAAGGGGGGGGGGATTGGGACGTGGCTCAGTCAGTTATGTGTCTAACACTTGATTTCAGGTCAAATCATGATCTCATGGTTCAGACCAAGCCCCACATTGGGTTCTATGCTGGGTGTGGAGTCTGCTTTAGATTTTTTTCTCTCCTTATTCCTCTGCTCCATACCCCCAACTCCCAAACAACAAAAAAGAAAGAATGATATCTTGCCATTTGTAATAACATGAATGACCCTAGATGGAATTTGCTAGATGAAATTAAGTCAGAGAAAGACAAATACCACATGGTTTCACTTATATGTGCAATCTAAAAAAGAAAGCAAATGAGCAAAAAACATTCTTAAATACAGAGAACTGGTGGTTGCCAGAGGAAAAGGGTGTATGGGCATTAGAAAAATTGATAAAAGGCGTTAAGAAGTACAAAACTTTCAATTATAAAATAAGTCACAAGGATGAAAAGTACAGCATAAGGAATACAGTCAATGATACTGTAAAAATGTTGTCTGGTGACAGACAGTGACTACATTTATCATTGTGAGCACTAAGCAATATCTAGAACTGTCAAATGAATATGTTGTACACTTGAACTAATGTAAAACTGTATATAAATTATATTTCAGTTTTTTAAAAGTTTTTAAAAATGGGGGGATATTCCCCTCCCCCCACTGAGATTAAAGAAAAACCCACAAAAATAATAAGTGTTGGTGAAGATGCAGAGAAATAGAAACCATTGTGTATTATTGAAGGAAACATGTAGCCACTAGAAAAAACAATATGATTGGGGTGTCTGGGTGGCTCCGTTGGTTAAGCATCTGCCTTCAGCTCAGGTCATGAACCCAGGGTCCTGGGATTAGGCCCCACATTGGACTCCTTGCTCAGCAATCCTGCTTCTCCCTCTCTCTCTGCCTGCCACTCTGCCTACTCGTGCATGCTCACTTTCTCTTTCACTCTCTCTGTCAAATAAATAAATACAATCTTTAGGAAAAAAAAAGAAAAGAAAAACAATAGGGCAGAAAAATTGAAATAAAATTACCACATGGTCCTACAATTCCATTTCCAGATACACGCCCAAAAGAATTGAAAGCAGAATCTCACAGAGATATTTGTACATCCAAGTTCATAGAGGCACTATTCACAATAACCAAACAGAAGAAGCAACCCAATGTCCATTAACAGCTGAATGGATAAACAAAATGTAGTATACATATATGCAATAGAATATTATTGAGTCTTTTTAAAAGGAATGAAATTCTGACACACATGCTACAACATGGATGGACGGTGAATCCATTATGCTAAGTGAAATAAGTCCATCATAAAAAGGCAATTATGGTATGATTCCACTCATATGAAGAATATGGAGTGGTCAAATTCATAATAGGAAGAATGGTGGTTGCTAGGATCTAGGGGAAGGGGGCATAGAGAGTTGTTGTTATTATGGAATTTGGATTTTACAAGATGAAAAACCCAAGAAACAAAAGGCAATGTTACATCAGCTTATATGTTCACCAACAGTTTATAAGAATAGTTGTTTTTATATACTCATCAGTATCAGGTATTAAAGGTATTAAACTTTTTTTGAATGTTTGCCAATCTGATAGGTGAAAAAAGTACACTGTTGTCCTAATTTGCATTTGTTTGATTATAAATAACATTGAGCCTCTTTTAATAAAATTGTAATTTTTCTGTGAGTTGCTCATTTTTTATTTTGATTTTCTACCACAATGTCTGTGTTCTTAATAATATATACAAATTCCTGGATCATAACAGAAATTAGTTCTCTAACTATAATTTGGACATGCTAATTTCACTCTACAAACTTGGGAGGAAAATACCACAGAGTTTGGGACCATCACAGAAGAGATATGTACAAGGAAAAAGCTTCAGGGGAGTTGTCTAAGAGTCAAGGTTCTGCTGTATGCGAACATCAAGGGGAGGAAGTGACAAAAACAAAATTTCTAATTAAGTAACTGCATAGAAATGACTCACATTATATTGATCCACCAGAAAAATTTATATTAGACAAATGTGACCTTAGAAAACAAACTCAGGTATTATAATCTTGCTTACCTTTAAATGTTCTACTCTACTATTCAAACACATTTAGTTGTTTGGTCATATCAAAGCAGGCAGGATAGGCCTCTCAATGTGGTACCACTGGTGGAGGCAAAATGTAGCATTTCTATATGGGGAAATTCCCTTGAAATAGCAGAATTTATTGACTTGAAACATTTGTTCTGGCAAAACATTTTAAAGATTAGGCCAGTTACAAAATTAATGACCACATCCATATGCATCAGTTAGTTCCTTTCCCTAAACAGTTTTTTCTTCTACTTGGCTGGACCAGAAGTATTACTAATGAATTGCACAATAGGAGACCTTACTTAATTCATTATATGGACTCCTAATATGGTTGTAATAAGCAAAACAGTCATTCTAATTACAGACATATAAGGTGTACAAGCAATGATACACTGATTACCTATGCAAATTCATGTAAACTACTATAGAACAATCTGATTAAGTGTGCACGCATGCAAAACTAAGTGAAGAAAAATCTTGTCCAGCTATTCAAAAGCCTTAGTAAATGGTTTCAGTTTATAAAACTAAGCTAGGTAGTTTTTCTAGGAAGAAATCCATATGATGAAACCTATTTATCACATGCACTCTGTGTATATTCTGGCATATAGTGCCTGCTATGTTAATTTATACCAGAACAACTTTAAAGAAAAAAAAGGAATTCTATTACAGCCAAGATGGTTCATGGTTTGTACCATTTTGAACCTTAAATTATGAGAAAGTTCTAACAATGTAAAATGTTAAGTTGAAATTTATTATATCCTCAAATATGAATAACAAATTAGTATATAAATAAGAGAAAACTTACTAAGATAATCCTTATGAAAACTGTAACTAGCTCATTTTAGTGCTTATTAACTAGAATTAAGTATCAGAACGAGAAGATTTAGTTAACTAGAACAAGTTAGCCCATACTGTGATGTTTTAACTATTTTTTATGGCAATCAAGGAGTTATCAAGATATGTTTAACTACTCAGTACCAAAAAGAGAGTTTCTAAATTAAACAAAGTAAAAACTCCTTGGCACATCTACAGGCAGATTTCTCCATTTTCTTTCTTTCTTTTTTTTTTCCTTAACTCTTTCTTCCTCTACCACCCAAAGTCCTCTCCCCTGATTACCATGCCTTCATTCTCATGCTTTCATTTGGTCTCTATCATATTCTGTTCCCTTTGCTTGAAATACTCATCCCTCTTCTTCCTTGATTAGCTTTCCTCATCCTTGAGATATCAACTGAAACATTATCTCCTCTGGAAGGTCTTCCCTGATCCCATAAAGACTGAATTAGATGTCCATTCCACATGCTCTCTTAACCTCTATCATAGCTCTTAATGCACAACATGTCTTTCTTGCTTTGTCTCTTCCACTAGTCTGTAAGTTCCTTGAGGGCAAAGATTGTGCTAAGCATACTGTAGGTCTTCGATAAATATTTATTGGAAGAACAAGTCAATAACCATAAAAACAAAAACATTAACTAGACCTGTGTTGGTCACCACCACAAAGATAAAAATTTCCTGATATACTAAAACAGAAAAAGAAATCTTTCAGTAGGAAAATTTTTAAACTAATTATC
This sequence comes from Spilogale gracilis, assembly GCA_004023965.1. Taxonomy (NCBI): domain Eukaryota; kingdom Metazoa; phylum Chordata; class Mammalia; order Carnivora; family Mephitidae; genus Spilogale; species Spilogale gracilis. The sequence continues at coordinate 12,134 of PITA01011076.1, forward strand.
ATGGAAGATAAATTTAGGAGTTGATTCAAGGAAGATAATTCAGGCATATATATTTTAGGGGAGGGATCAGGCAGATGGACTATATATATATCAGTCCTAACTTTAGAGTGAAAACCTTTGGCTTCAGATATTTAAAAATCTCTCTGCTTAGTGATTTACACGATGGAATAATTTTACCAACTTGAAATTTTTAGAGGTATAAGAGAATGAGAGACAAATTTCTTGGCTCTGTCATAGTAAAAATATCCGGAGTTGCTGAAAAGCCCAATCACCAAAATGCCCTCGCTTTCCTCCCCTCATGTAATTTCCCCAAGCTGGCAATTTCCCCAAGTAAAATGACAATGAGACTGCTTTACTACATCAAAAACCCTGAATTAAAAGCATAAAGTTGATATAACAGCCTACTCTTGCCCACTTGCAATAGTATGTATTTTTGTTTTGCCTGCTCTTACATAGAGAAAGTTAGAAGAGTTAGAACACTGCCCTTAGTGGTCTTTTCTATTCTCCATCAATATATGTACATGAGTATCTTCTATATCCATGCAAATGCTTATGTCCATGGATGTTACACTATAAATGGTGGGAGAAGAAACAAACATCAGTCCATGTAATCAGCAGATTATGAATGAAAGACTTTCAGCTCTTACTGCTACAAACCAAACATGACTCAAATTCACCCTGAAAGCCTCGTGGTTCTTAGCTTTAAAAATACAGAGTGCCTAAAGTCTGGGTTTCACAGCTCTGAGGTAGCTAGCCTCAGTTTCACACAGTATTATACAACTAAAAAGTGATCATTCTGGAAGCAAAAACAGATACTTTACAAAGCAAGTAGTTGGAGAAATCTATATATCTTATGTTCTTCAGATTGTGTACCTATAAAAATTTCAAAGGGAAAAGCTTGCACTATTAATATTTAAATAATTTCAATAAAGTGTATACATTTGTGAATGAAGTAAAATGACATTTTCTCTCCTGTGTTTGTTTTGAGCTGGAGAGTTTAGAATGTAGCAAATACATTCAGATTATTTACAATCCTGAGTATAGATAGCTGATAAAGTAGGCTTCCAAACCCAGTAGTTCCGTGAAGATTTCTCATCCACTACCACCTGCATAAGCAAGGCTATTCTGTCCATGTTCACAATATGCTGTCAATTCCGAACATAAGATCAACATGTACAAAGCCCCATTTCAAGAACGCAATATTTGCAAAGACAGGTAAATAACAGACATAATATCCTTCAATTATTCAATTTTGTAATTGTGATGGTCTTTTACAAAATGGTAGAAGGAAGGACTAAAAAGAGAAGAAACACTCACTTAGGGCCAGTTATTTCTAAGCACTACATTAAGCACTTAACATGGGTTATTTCATTTACCTCTCACAACAACTCTGAATTAAACATGAACATTCCATTTTTAAGACACTGAAACTGACAGATTTTAATTAACAAGTCCCATCTCCCACGGGTGAGATTCAAACTCTGGTCCGACTGGCTCTGCATAAATCCCATGGATGCTTTCTCTACTGTGCATGGAGCCCCATAATGCTCACTAAGTAATATTATTCTTATGCCATTCTTTTCAAATAATCCTTCAGAATGCATGGAGAAGAGAACAGGTACCACTTCACAAGTTTAAAGAGAAACACGCCATGTGTTCCAACTGAAACACACACTTAACTGAGAACCGTTATGGATACTCCTTCCCTGTCAAACCAGTATGTCTTCCAGATCCAACCAAATTCTGGAGGACAGGAGTAGCTCCCTTCTGTGTTTACAGAATACTCATATGCCTTATTTTATACAACTTCTAATGTATTTCTATTGGATTTATAAATTTTCATCTTCATGAATTTTTGTCCTAAATGCATGTGACTAGATCTTCTGGATCAGAGACAGATTTCCATTCCCTCACAGCAAATAGAGCTGGTGCAAGAGTTATCCCTGAGGTAATGCCATGAAAACTAGAACAAATGTCTCATATGTACAAATGGAGTCTGTATTATAGATTTAAAAAATGGATTTAAAAATAATAATATGTAGATTTAAACATAATATAGATTTAAAAATAAACTTCCTCTAGTTTATATAGATATGCTGCCCCTTCTCCAATAGGAATCTTGAAAATGGAGTAAGAAAGGGAATCCTGGATTCTAACTCTAACCTTCGGTGTGTAAATAAATCTCTCCCTAGCCAGATCAGCCCAGGGTCTCCAGTTTTACAACACAAAGATGTCTCCAAGGTTTCAGGCCTCACCCCTCCTCGAATGAAATACAAACACAAACCTCCGGAATCAGGTTAATCTCCCTGAAGTCTCACTACCTCTAGAGTTGTAAATTTCTTTAGGTAGCTTGATCTTTTAGCACAGGTCTTAAATTTAAGCAAAATTTGTTTAGAATGTACCAAACTGCACGGGGACACAGAAAAATATTTTCTTTACACAAAATTTTCTCTACAACGAATTTCACATTTATTGACTTAGTTTTTTCTCTATGTATGAGATCCTAGAAAGAAAAAGAAAAGTGCCTTAGCTTTATATCTCTACAGCCTAGAACAGTAGTTGGCACATATTATTGTGCTTTATAAACAAGATAATCTTATTTCCTGGCTCACCTGGCATAGCCCCAGCTTACTCTTATTTTCCCAATGCAAACATTTGACAATTTTTTTTAACTTTGAAGAAGTGTAAATCACCAGACCAGCTGCATAAGTACTACACTTTCTTCACCTATATACTCTTCACCAATGTTTTATAACTAAGTCACATTCATTTTCTCTCATCTCTCTTTCTCTTATTGTCTACATATATACATATATACACTCATACAGACATATATATACACACACACACACACACATACACACACATTCACAAATACATACTTCATAAACCATTTAAAGGTAAGTTATAGGCATCATGACAATTCAACTTTGAATTCTTCAGAATGTGTATCTTAGGAACAAGGACATTTTCTTATCCTACTTCAGTAAGTTTACCAAATTCAAAAAATTTAACCTTGACATAATTTCATCTAGTACATAATAAAATTTTCCCTAGTGTCCCCATAATGTCCTTTACTGAAATATTTTTTTATTTTTTTCAGATTAAGAAGCTAATCCACATCACACACTAACTTTAGGTGACATGTCTCTTGTTTTCTTGTATCTGAAGTTGTTTCTTAGCCTTTCTCTGTCTTTCGTGATATTTTTCTGGCAAAAAAAATTTTTTTTTTAATGAGACCTTTTTCACTCTCAAAAGTGTCCCAGCTTGGACAATACATTACCTTATAAGTTGTAAGAGAAAATACTCCATGAATATTGCCATGTTTATGATTGATTACTGCTTTCTGAGCAAAAGGCACCAGCGCTTGGATTAAAAGATGACTGAACAGCAACCCTAAAGACAGAAAAGGGCAAAGAGACAAAAAAATCTCCCCAGAGCCATTTGCTTACATTGCTGGGTAGCAGAGTGGTACCCTCTCTTCCCTCTTCTCAGAAAGGATTTGTTTATGTTCCATAGCAAATGTCTTCTTTTTCCTTCCAAGGGAGAGGATGGTCAGACATGTCAGCCACTCCAAATAAACTCCAAGTTTCATATTTCAGAATTCTCCTGTGGTGGAAATCTGGCTCTTACCGCATGGCCTACAGAGACCAGGAAGGTCGGAACAGTGCAAGATGTTCTATGAGTAAAAGCTCTGTCCTTTGATCCAGAGGTCTCATGTTTCTGCTGCATTTTAGCTTGTTAGCTTACAAGAGGCTTCAAAATTTCATACTTAACAATATGTCAATCAGCAGTTAATTGAAACGTTATAAGCCGCACTAAAGGAAAAGGTCTGGTCCCTGACCAATAAGAATTTATCATCCAGTAAAGGAAACAAACCTAAATTAAAATACAAGGAGGAAAACACAGTTTATGCTTTGGTCAAAAACTGGACTGTTAGAAAAATGCAGTGAATGATTATTTCTACTAACTAAATTTCACTATTGACTAATAAAAAGTCATGACGAGAAAGTAAAAATAAGTCAGGTAAATCTGTCTCACAGAAAAGATTGTAGTGCACAGTATTTGATGGTCCAAACACTCCTTTAGCTCAAACTTTTTAATTTTAATACCTGTGCAAACTATTAGCCCTCATAATAAGTCAATTTGCATATAGTTATACCATATGTTTTACATTAATAAGCTGTTTATATATGCTTTGAGAAATCTATGCCCTTGATTTGTATGCAACGGCACAAGTACACAATAGCTGGGAAACAATCTGTATGTTAGGTTTAAAAGACACACATATTTCAAACAGTTAAGTCCCAGAAACATCTATTTGGGGAAAAGAAATCATCTTACAGTGCAAGAAAATTAAACCATGGTTTCAGATAGGAGAGACTAATTAAAAATTTCATTATGTTCAGGTTATATTGATGGACAAGGAAAAGGTTTCATACATATATGGAGAGAAATGGATAATAAATTCAGATAAGCAAGTGTAGCATAGAGCAACCAGAATAAAACCATTGAAATAATAAAATCTGATGTGCATAAAATATTCTAATGCCATTCTAGGATGAGATATTTATTACATTTTTCAGCTACCGAAAAATTAGTGTTATAAACTCAATTTAAATGCAATTATTGTGAAATATCATTATAGAGATATTATATAAAGTTTCATAAGTAAATTAAATTTGTTGTAAAGGTAACATTGTACCACTGATATTTCAAATGCAAATTACATAACTATGATGGTTAATTTTATGTGTCAGCTTTATTGAGCCGAAAGATATCCAGATATCTGGTAACATATTATTGTCCTGTGTGTTTGTGACGGTATTTCTGTAAAAGATTAGCATTTGAATTGGTGGACTGAGAAAAGCAAATAGCTCTCCCCAGTGTGAATAGGTATCATCCAATCTATGAAAATAGAATAAAATCTTGAAAACTAGGGCTAAGACATCCAACATATGTGGTTCCTGATGTAGGAAAATGTTGGGATTTGGAGTTGACAGCCAAGAAATAATTCTTGAGTGCAAACAAGTGGTTTTATTAAAATCCGGGACAGACAGGACCCATGGGCAAAAAGAGCTGCACCGGGGTTGTGACAAGTGCCAGTTTACATGGGTTCCAGTTGGGAGGGGTTAGGGACAGCACAAGCCTCCAAGGGATTTTGGAAACAAGGTTTCCAGGATCCTAAGGGGGCTAGCTATTGTTGGAAAAGGTCATTTAACACTGTTTAGATAAAACTCAGTCATGAGACTCTTAAGATGTCTGTCAGTAGGCCATATGCTTGGAGGATGATTGCCAACACATATCCTGTGGGGCAGAGAAAAAGAAAGTTTCCAAAGGAATTTTTATATGTTAAAATAGACTTACAGGATCCTGCGGGGTCAGGCTAAGATTGCTTCTTGCCCTTAGCAAAGTATTAACATCAAGGCAGCTTTCCTAGAGGGATGTCACTCTGCCTATTTCAAGGACTTGCCAATGGGTAGTAGGTACTAAGGAAATTTAATTTTTCTTTGCCTTTGTTTCCCACATCAGTTTTGATGTTTTCTCATAAAATGTTAGAACTTCAGAGTATTATCTGTAATACTTTTTAGCTACCAAGTATTTAATTTTTCAAAACTCCAGTTAATTTTTCTGTAAGGACCTACTTAGCCAGAGCAACTCCATTTTGTCCAAGCTGCCATATTTGTTGTTCATGTCCAAACAAGAACTGTTTCCAGGAAGAATGAGGGGCCAGTTCCCAGTATCAGCGCTTAGGAAAACAGACCAGGTGGGAGGGCCCAATCAGTAAAAAGCACACATGTAATCCCCTTAATCTCCCAGATCCTGAACAATGGAGATAAAAATTAACTCTAGGCAGCTACGTGACTACAGTCAGTTTGTGGTTTGCAATTCTGCCCTATAAAAACTAGCTTATGAGACTAGGCGGGGTCACTTTCTCTCCATAGAGACAGCCCTGACCGGTCAGTGTGATTCTCAATGCTTGGCACGAAATAAAGCTTTGTTTGACATTCATTTTTGTATCAGCCTCATTCCTTTGATCATGGACCCTAACATTTTCCATTGAAATAAAATATCTGTCATGGGCAGAATGTATTCTTAGGTACATACCTATACCTTCCAGCTTAACTTATCATGGAAAAAACAGATAAGCAATCTTTGTGACATGAATCACTACTTAAATTCATGTTTTACTGGCATAACTCAGTATTTTCTGGGTGATGATACCAGTTATGCTTAGTCAATGACCTAAGAATAAGGGGGGGGGGAGTGAAAAGCAATATCCTATGAAATGTTGATAAGCCTTAATATCAATGGCAAGAAGATGGTCAAAGGAAATTATGGACAAGACCATTCTCCAGGGGCAATTAGGTGGCTCAGTCATTAAGTGTCTGTTTTTGGCTCAGGTCATTACCCTCGAGTTCTGGGATCAAGCCCCACATCAGGCTCCCTGCTCAGCAGGAGCCCTGCTTCTCTGTCTCTCACTCCCCCTGCTTATGTTCCCTCTCTTGCTGTGTTTCTCTCTGTCAAATAAATAAAAATCTTTTTTTTAAAAAGATCATTGTCCATGGTTTCTTCTCCTAAAGCAGAGAAATTAGTTCTCTGAAAGCCAAAGGTTACAGTTGTGGAATATCAGAAAAGGATAATCATTTATAAACCCAGAAAGGGAGTAAAAAGAAGTTGAAGAGCTGAAGGAAAGACAGCAAGAAGAGAATGGGGGGTGGAGTGAAGGGAAAAAGAAAAGGAGGAGGGGAAAAAGAAGGAAGAAGGGAAGGGAGGGGAAAAGGAATGGAAAGAAGAAAGGAAAGGAAAAGGAGGAGGGAGAAAAGGAAAAAGGAAGGAAGGAGTATGTCCTGAGTCTTCCATTACTTTAAGGAAAGCTCTATTTTCAAATTTTAAACTGGATCAGAAAAGGTCCATTCAGTTTTAGGTTCGATGTTTATTGTCTTACACATTCATCCCAATGCCCTTCCTGACTGCCTAAATGCAGCTACAACACATAGAACTCTCTAAGTCTTTCACTCCTATTGCCTCCAGCTCACTGTCCTCCACCTGCGCATGCAAGGAATCTCACAATGTAGGCTAAACGTGTTTTTTTCCAGGTCTCCTTGACAAGGAGAGAAATAATTTGGGGAGAGAGTTGTTTTGTTTTGTTCTTTTTCTTTCTTCGTTACTGGGAATCGGTGCTTATTTAATTATTTTTAAAAGATTATTTATTTATTTATTTATTTTTATATATATATATATATATATATTTTTTTTTTTTATTTAGAGAGCATGCATGAGAGAGTAGGAGGAGGAGCACAGGAACAGGGAGAGAGAGATTCCTAAGCAGACTCCATGCTGAGCACAGAGCCTAATGAGGAGCTTAATTTCACAGCCTTAAGGTCATTACAGGAGCCAAAATCAAGTCACATGCTCAACTGAGTGAGCCACCCATGCACCCCTCAACGCTTATTTTAAATGAAGTGGCATAAACCTATTTTACAATATTATCTAGTTTTCTTTCCCTTTTTAAAGAATCAAATACCTTGTACATATCTGCATTTATGGGGTGATTCATTCATTTAAAATGCATTCAGTCTTCTATTAAGTAGCTACCATACCAAGGCACCTGCTCAGTAAAAGATGTACACGAATTTAAATGAGACTCAATGAATATAGCTTTTAATACATAAAAGTGTTATTAAAGAGAAAGTAATCAGGCAGAGTCCAGTTTCTGTTCTGAGGTAAAAATACCTATGAAAGAATCTTTTCACGCTTTGGCTAACTCACCATTCAGGTTAAGCAATGCACAAATCTCTACTAATAGTAAAAATACTTACATAACATCTCTAAATACTTTCTTGTGTATTATCTAATTTAATCATGAAAAACAGTAGATAGCAAAGGTCTTATTGCTGCTGTTTATAAATGAGGAAAATGAGAAAATGAGACTAGTCTCGTTAATTGTTTAAGATCACACAGAAAATTAATGGCAGAAGCAAGATGAGAAGCCAGGCTCTCTTGACAACTCGCCCATTGTTCTTCCCACTACCCCACACTTTTATTTATTTTTGTATTTGCAACATCTTCAGCACAGTTGGATCAAAAGAATGTAATAAAAAGGCTAATTTTGTCCTTATAACTTTAGTGCTTAAAGAAGTCTTAGACATTCAAGTACCCAATTAACATTAAAGTAATGAACTGAAGTTGTATTAAACCTTCTTTCCTGCTTGCTCTCTAGTGAAAATTTTAAGCGATCACATTCTTGTCCAAAGATCCAAGACGTATAACTAAATAATTAAAAATAGTTAAAAATAGTATATTTCTACTGTTTGCAGGAGGATGGCTGTATTAAGTAATTGTGATTGGTGATGTACGGTGGTCTGACCAAAGTCAAGTAAATAACAAAGCAAGAAGTACAGTTAAGATACAAAATATCAATTAAAAAATAAGTATATGTTAACAGTCCTTATTTATACCTGGTAATTGAATATGAATGCTTTAATTTATCAAGGTCATATTCGTAAGAAAATAATAATTATTTCTGTCACTTACTTCTTATTCTGGTCCTTCCATAAATTATTACTCTAAAGTCATAATAGATCACTGATAGAATGTAGTGAACAATGAGAAACCTCAGCAAATGCATTTTTGTCAAATCTATGCTGATATAAGGCAATATGCACATTTTTCAATTAACACAGAGCACAAGCAGATTTTTTTAAAATTTGTGATAGAGAAATTTAATAATAAACAGAAACAAATGAAAATTGTATAGAGAGGGAAGTCTGTAAGTGAGCAGTATGAGCCAAGGGAGACAAAGAAGAAAAGAAAGCAAAACCCTAACTTCCCTCTACCTCTTTGTCTATCTTCTGTTTCAAAATTCTAAGGCATGACTGCCTTACACCTTCTGGAAGATGCTCTGATGTGAAAACCTGCAGGATCCCATGGCTGCAACCTGTCAGGGCTTGGATTTAAGTCAGCTGCAGGTTCTTCCCTTGAGAATTAGCACAAGAATGACTTGACTTATGTATTTTCAATGGATGCAAATGTCAACCTTATCACCAAGGAAGACATATGGTACCCAGGTCTGAAAGCTCAATTCCCTTTCATAATGAATTCAAATCTCCTGCTGAGGTCGGAACTTCGTGCAAGGAAAGGCTGAGGTCAACATGCCTAGAGGGTTCCTTCCCTGCCCCACAGAGTACCTGGAGCTACCTGAAAATGTCAGTTTTCAGAATGGATTTCTGCAAGTTGCTTTTCCAAAAATGTGTGGCTACAATAAAAGCAGAGATTAAAAAAAGTCATTGGAGAAAAAAATTTTTTTTCAAAGAAAATCATATAATGCAGGGTCAGCTGGTTAATATGGAAGTGTCTTCTGCTTTTTTCCCACATTTCCCCGAATTGTGCAGGGGAAAATTGCCAGTACATAAATTGTAGTTAACATGAAATCACCATTGGATTTCAACTGTTGTACTTGGATAGCTGCTGGCCTAAAGCTTTCTTCCTACACAATCCACTGATGAACAAACTTGGTCAAATCCCTCCTTTTGCCTTGAGGTCCATCTAAACTGTTTTGTTCCAAAATTACTCCATTGTATTAGTTTGCTCAAGAGGCCATAACAGAACACCACCGGCTGGTGGCTTCAACAAGAGAAATTTATTTTCTCATTCTTCTGGAGGCAGAAAGTCCAAGATCAAGATGTCAGCAGGTTTGGTTTCTCCTGAGGCCTCTGTCCTTAGCTTGCAGAAGGCTATTTTTCTTGCGGTCTCCTCACACGATCTCTCCTGTGTGTGTACCTGTAAAGGGTCTCTCTGTCTCGAATTTCCTCTTCTTACAGGGACACCAAGCTTATTGGATTAGACCTACCCTAAGGGCCTCATTTTAACCTAATCGCATCTTTAAAGGCCCTAGGTCCAGAAACAGTAAAATTCTGAGGTACTAAGGGTTAAAACTTCAACGTATGAATTTTGAGAGGACACAATTCAGCCCATAACATTCATCATGTGACATTACAAACTGGTTCCTATTATAAACGATCCCACAGGCATCAGCCATGCTCAATCTGCAGATCCGCAAATCTGCAAATGCTTCTGTTTGCATCCTGAGTATTAAGAAACTCAAAGATCTAGTTAGTGGCCCTTGCACTAGTTTCTGGTACAATTATTTCCCCCCTTCCTATGTCTTTTTAATCCAGAATTTTTATTTTAGTATGTCTATTGCATAATATCCTTAACTAGTAAGTAGATCATGCAGCATGGCCCTGCTAGTCTGGATTTATAGCCTAGCTCTACTCATTGCATACTGTGTGATTCTGGCAGGTTTCTATGTTCCAGTGTCCTCACATGTAAAATGGGTATAATAACGATATGTATAACTCAGAGTTATTCCTCTTAAACGAGTACATTAGTATGTAAAGCTCTTTGCAGCAGACACATTGCAAGCACTATGTAAGTGTTGTTATATATAAGCTAATTTTATGGAACATTTATATTTAAATATGATTTTTAAATGTCTGAATAAAGAAGTAAATTTCTGATGAGTGATAAACTTTCAGAATACTATCTAAAACAGATTGTAGGGGCACCTGGGTGGCTCAGTCATTAGGCATCTGCTTCAGCTCAGGTCATGGTCCCGGAGTCCTGGGATAGAGCCCCACATCAGGCTCCCTGCTAGGTGGGAAGCCTGCTTGTCCCTCTCTCACTCCCCCTGCTTGTGTTCCCTCTCTGGCTGTGTTTCTCTCTGTCAAATAAATAAATAAAATCTTACAAATAAATAAAACATTGTAAATGCATACTTGTGCTCAAAATTTTTTTAATCTTCTAGTTGGCCAAATCTCCCCCTTATTCCATAGCTACAACTTGCTCTGAATTTCCTTGTTTTATCTTTTCACTTAGGATAAATATACATTCTCTCTGTTATCTCCAGAAGCCCCCTTGCTGCTCTGCTTCACCTCTCTAACCCGTTCCCCAAGGCTACTTGTCACCTAATTCAACCAGTACTGTGTTAGCCACGGTTCATGTATGGAAACACAAGCTTGAGAATCAAACGGCCATTACTCTCTCATAGCCAGCAGGTTCTGTTCCACCTGTCTGCTGCCTTATGGATGTTTAACTGTCAGGATATATGATGATTTATATACTTTGAGATCTGTTTTTCATTTTACTTTGGGCAACTCAGATCTCTGTCTGTAGAAATGATCTCCAGGCTTTGGTAGGATTTTCTTCTTTCAGCATTGCTGATTTGAGCCTTTTTTTCTGTTACTGCTGCTGTGCTTCCTCCATAAAGCAAGTGTGATCTTCAGAATAAGACAGGGAATGCAACATATTCTGGGCAATTCCATCCTACACTCTTATTTAGACCCCTTGCCCCTCCTCTCAAATGATAACCTTGTTTCTTATTTCACCAAAAATAAAAAGTCAGAGGTCTTATCTTCCCAGCATCGAAACATGAGCCTGCATCTGTGCCCAGGTCCTCTGCCCCCTTCTGTTACAGAAAGCTATCACTGCTCCTATATACAGATGACCCCTCCACACATGCACTCAATCCCAGCCAGCCAGCACCACCAAATCAAGGCCTTTGATCCTCCAACAATCTCCTTTCCCATATCATCATTTCTTCCCTCTCTACTGGCTCCTTTTCATCAACAAACAAAATATAAAGCCAAATATCCTTCCCTTCATGCCAGATCACTGCCCACGGGTACTGTCTTGTTTCCCTGCTTCCCTTTGTAGTCAACTACCTCTAAGGAATTGTCTGTAATCCATGTCTCCATTTTCTTGCCAACCATTTTCTCTGGAATCCATTCTATCAAGAATCCAGCCTAAACAAAACTTTGAAATTGACCCTCTTAAAGCAAACAGTGAGCTCCCTGCTATAATCTCCAAAGGTCAGTTCTCAGTTTTCTCATGTAACCTCTCAGTAGCAGTGAACATGGCTGACCACTGCCTGCTCTTGGAACTTTCTTTACTTGGCCTATGCAGCATAAACATCCCATAAATATCACAACCTTTAGAGTTAGGCAAGTACAAACACAATTTCTGGATTTCTACATTGTACCTGTTGGACTTTGGCCAAATTTTTAAAGCTCTCTGCGCCTCAGTATTTATATTTCTGTAAACCAGGGATAATAATACCTCCCTTGTAGGATGTAGTATTAAAGAGTGTTAGAACACCTTGGCTTAATTTAGGGCACATCACAAATACTCAACAAATGATACACATTAGCATTAATATTATTATTGCTTCATCTGATTCCTGCTTTCACACTTCTGCTTATGTCTTTACATCTGTGAGTAAAAGTAGTGTTTCTCTAATTTCTTTCACTTATGGAAATTTTACCACATTCTTAAGACCCATTTCCAACTTAGTCTCTTCCATAAAGCCTTCCCTTACATGCTTCTGAAACACAATGACCCTCTCTGTGAGCCCTTAATTACTTTTACCTATGATTCCCACAGCTGTTACTAATGAACACATCTTATTTCTCTTACTAGTTTAAAGTGTCCTGTGGGCAAAACCAGTTGTGTAACATGAATAAATTAAAACAATCCTGGCAGGATTCATAATTTGGTAATGTCCCCAGTTTGGAAAATTTTGTAAACCTTTGGCCAATATTACTTTACCAAGGACTATCAAAAAATTTTGTGCTTAAAAGCAAACTTTATCTGGGGGCACCCAGGTGGCTTAGTCAGTTAAGCAGCCTAAAAGCAGCCTTTTAGCTCAGGTCTGATCTCAGGATTCTGGGATGGAGCCCCATGCTGGGCTCTGTGCTCAGCATGGAGTCCACCTGAGGATTCTCTCTATCCCTTTGTCTCTCCTCCTGCTCCTGCATTAGCACACTCTTTCTCTAAAATAAATAAATTTTTTTTAAATTTATTTGATAATTATGGGAAGCCAGTATTTTCAGCAAAATTAAATACTTGAAAGGTCCATTTATACCTGTAAAGGCCTTTGTATTTCTCCCTGCACTTTCCTCATGTAACTGGCTCTCGTGTATCTAAAGCTACGGAGAGAAAAAAACAGAATAGCTAGCCCAGAGCTCCATGAAAAGTCAAACCAGGGAGATGGCCAGAATGTGCCTGCCCCTCTCTACAGTATTTCACTCCCTCTTTATGATTATAGTGGGCACTGTGCATTTTTAAACAATCTCTCTCAGGTAGTCCCATAAATATCTTTTACCTACAATAAACATGTATGGACTTCTGGGTATATTTGGCCTTGACACCTAAAACACCATTTACTTATCATCTTTACTCCATCACTTTCATTTCTTTACATTCTTCTTGTCTACAGAAGGAGCATCAAAGAATTAGTCTGATATTTCTTTCTTCTCCACAAGTGTGTATTTAACCATGGTTAAATTCATAGCAAAGAGTTTGTATGGTCACTAAAAATTATCATGAAGAGTTACTTCTTTCCATTAACTTCTTTCCAGTTATGTCTATAAATATTGATATTATGCAATCTCTATATTATTTATATTGTGCAATCTCTACAATATATTAAGTGAAAAAAGCATCATAAATATAAATATATATATATATATAAATACATTACATAGATATCTCTCTACTTTCTTGGCTCTATATAGATTATCTTTTGAAGTATTCTAGAGAAATTATTTAGTGATTTCCCATCAAATTTAAAGATCTGGGAATGAAACTTATTTTTACCATCACCATACACCCTTTATTCTGATGTGTCTGATAATGTATATGCATTATTCTTCCATTAACAAAAACTTGGTTAAGAATAAAATTACATATTACGTTTCTTTAGTTGGGACTTTGAGTAGACCTAAAGCAAATGGACACCAGGAGTGAGCATGAGGAGGTTATGCCTGAAGAGGCATAATGAACACTGAGAGATTCCTCAGCTACACATCAGTCTCCAGAGACTATCCTCAATCACAGAGTTTGGGTTCCAAACAAATCCAAGAACTGTCTTTCACATTCTTTCCCACTTCTAAGTTTTTGCTTAGCCTATTTTTTTCTATCATGAATATTCTTTCTTCACATTTTCAAATGCCCCAATTGTACAAATGCTATCAAGGCCTGTGTAACAGATTATTTACAAAGATGGTCACTAATGATTCTTCCCATACTGATATATACATACTAGTTCCCTTCCTTTTGAATAAGGCCTACTCTTGTGACTTGCTTTGACTAATAAAATATGGCAGAAGTGAAACTTTGTCAGGTCTGGGCATAGACCTTACAAGGCATGGCAGCTTCTACTTTCATCTCCTTTGAATCCAAAAAACATTAAAAACTCCAATTGTCCAGCTAAAGAGAGAGGCCATGAATGAGGAGAGGCTGTGGAGGAAGAGAGACTACAAAGGATAAGGGAGAAAGGCAAGCCAATCCTGAATAACCCGGCTAAGGCACCTGTCATGTACATGAAGACATCTTGGATCCTCCAGTCCCAGTCAAGCAATCCAGGCCATCACTGCATGAAGCAGAAACAAGCCACTCCTCTTGAGCCCTATGCAAACTGAAGATTTAGGTGTTTGTTGTTGTTAACTGCCCAAGGCTTAGACATGATACTCCCAAATGGAAATGATCCAAACTACTCCTGGACAAAATCCTGTAGCATCACTTTCTACACTGTGTAGAATAAAATATCTCTCAGATTAAACTATGTAACACCCTTGAGAAGGATTTACTGTGTATTATCTTTGCATTTCCCAACCAGTACAATATCTTCTTGTATAGGACTCAACAAACACATCTGTGTATGAGTGACTGGATGTGTGTTCATATATGCCAATCACACAAACTCTATACAGTTCGATAGGGAAAAGTCTCTCCCTACTCAAAGCAATCAATGTCCATTTTAGAGCTTGGAGTACTGTATCAACCAGCTCAGCTCAAGGTGATGCTGAGGATTCCTAACAGTATCAATATTTGTGCATAACAGCTTAAGTTATTGAGATAAAATCTACCATTAGAATGCATTTGTTTTTGGTTTACCTTCCTGCAGATACTTTTTAAAGTAACATCGCTGTCCTGAAGTCCATTTTCCACTTTTTTTTTACACATACATTATCATTTTCCTATGGATTTGCAAGTATTTCACAGTGGAAAAGATGTTTTTTTTTCTCCCAACACATACATTCACAACAATGATGGCAGCAGCTCACGCTGGCTCCCAGGAGAGGTTTAGTATACTTCGCAGCATAGAACTGGACTTGTGGCATGAAGGGAATAAAATGGAAACTATACAGAGGAAGGAAGCAAGCAAAATATGGAGCAAACATGGGGAAGAAGGAAAATACAGGATAAAGTTTCAGGGATGACAGCCCAACTCCAGGCTGACTATAGGCATCTGCCAGTAATGATGAGTGAGAGAAAAAGAGGAGGGACATAGCTAAAGGAATGTGATCAGAGAAGATATTCAGTGCCAGGTACTATACATCATTAATTGGGTATATCAGTTACAAGTAAGGGAAAAGATGTGAAAAGCAGAAGCCGGACCCTGGAAATGAGTTATAGGACCCTCCTAAGTGAAGGCAGGTTAAAACTGGCCACCTAGGTCATAGACCTGGATCTTCTACAGATGACAGGGACTCCGGGTGAGGGCATACTTGACAGGTTGCGGTCATTTTTGGGAAGGGGGTAGGAGGCCAAACTACAGCAAGTGACTTTTTTTTTTAAACCTCCAAAAACAACAAGTTTTTGTAAACTCCTGATCCCTCAGCCCTTCTGGCATGAAAGATGAGAATACTATTTCTGACTATCACAACCGGTGATAGTTATAATTACCACTTATCATTGGTTACTGTATCAACCCAACAGGGAAATAATAGCTCTTTTTGTAGATGAGAAAACTGAGGTCATGAAAAAGATACTTAGTTGTCCAAGATTTGAACACAGGTCTATTGACATCAAGCTTGAACTCATCCCACAACACTTCCATCCTCCTGAGAACATCTGTTGCTCTGTAAGACCAGGCTCCAAGGTGGTGGAGCAGGGAAACTTACAAGACATTGCCGACCAATCCTAACAGAGTTTTGTTAAACTGGAGGTAGGGATTGGCACCTATGTTAATATCAAATATTTACACCGTAAGAGACTGACACATACCATGCCTAAAATGATGAGCTCCAAATGTAAGAAAAAAGAAATAAAACTACAACACTGTGAAGTTGAAAGCAGTTTCATGAAGAGAAACATGGCTGCCAAAAAATATATACACGTTTACATACATACAAAGAAACCACTTTTTACATCTGCTTAGGACGACTTGAGTATATAACTAGTAATGTGTGGCATAATACTTTGTATAGATTCAACGATTGGGTCCCCTCCAAAATTCCTATTTTGAAGCCCTAACTCCCAGTGTGGCTGTATTTGAAAATAGGGACCCTATGGAAACTATCCAACTTAAAAAAAAGCCATAATGATGGGGGCCCTGATTTGATAGGATCAATGCACTTAAAGGAGAGAGACCAGAGAACTCACTCTTCCTTTGTGTGAACAAAGAAGAGGTTACAAGAGCACAAGCAAGATGGCAGCCACCTATAAGCCAAGAGAAGAGACCTCAGAATGAAACTTATCTTGCCAACTCCTTGATCTTGAACTTATCAGCCTCCAGAATTACGAGAAATAGATTTCTGTTGCTTAAGCTACCCAGTGTATGGTATTTTGTTAGAGCATCCAGAGCTGACTCAGGTATGCTTCATGTCCAACAACAAGGAAAAAATAAAAGAACTTGCTCAGTTAACACAAAGCCTCCTTGTGTATGTACATAAAACTGCTAATTTCTAAGTTCCGATTCTGGATCTGGTTTGCAGTAATGTGGACAAATATCCTTAAAATATGGATTTTTTTTTCTCCAAATGATACAGTATGGCACCTCAGGCCTTCAAATAGTGCTCACCTTCATTTCTTTTGACATATTCCTATTCTTTTAGGAGCCAGTGAGATATTAACTTTCTTCAATATTTAAGAGCTTACACTTTGGAGAAGGATAAGCAAGATTCTAATCATGGCTTGTTTACTACTAGCATTGAGCAAGCTCCAAAGACTTGATTTCCATATATATAGAAAGGGACTGACGACACTGGCCTCATATATTTGCACTGCTACCACTCCTTCTACTGCTACTAGATCTATTACTCACACTATTGCTCCAACAAGAACAGCCATATAATACACTATATGCCAAGGGTTTACTATGTGCTGGGCACTGGGCTAATTGCTTTATCTACATATTTACACTCTGCCTAATCCAAATGCCAATTTTTCTTTTTTTTTTTTTAAGATTTTATTTATTTAATTGACAGAGAGAAACACAGCGTGAGAGGGAACACAAGCAGAGGGACTGAGAGAGGGAGAAGCAGGCTTCCCGCCGAGCAGGAAGCCTGATGTGGGACTCGATCCCAGGTCTCCAGGATCATGACCTGAGCTGAAGGCAGTCGCTTAACCAACTGAGCCACCCAGGCGCCCCTAAATGCCAATTTTTCAAAGAGGTAGTATGTTTATCTTAGTTGTACACATGAAAGGTTTAGAGGCTATGCATCTTAAGTAATGCAACCGGTAAATTCTGAAAAGGTAGGATAAAAAAAAAACAGGATTTGTAGCATTTTCAAAAAGTGTACTCTCAGGGGCGCCTGGGTGGCTCAGTTGTTAAGCATCTGCCTTCGGCTCAGGTCCTGATCCTAGAATCCCGGGATCGAACCCTGCATAGGGTTCCCTGCTCAACAGGAAGCCTGCTTCTCCCTCTCTCACTCTCCCTACTTGTGTTCCCTCGCCCTCTGTGTTTCTGTCAAATAAATAAATAAAATCTTAAAAAAAAAAGTGTACTCACAACCAGCAGACAATACTGCCTATGGTAATGGAGTGGTTCATATATGTAAAGTGTTTGGTACAAAGCTGGGAAAGACTGGAACCTCCATAGCATTCTTGGAGCTATTTTACCCACAGAAAAGCCTTTTCCACCTTCTCCAGTCATTCACTGTTCTATGTTCTCAAGTGAATATTGGTATATATGTGCATATCCTTATCTTTCTGAACAGATCCTTATTGAATCACCTTTCTTGTTCAAATTAAATATATACTTGTTTCTCCTTCAGACCACATGCTGCTAGAGAATAAGAAACTTTATTCAAGCCTGTTACATCCCCATCCTCACTGCCTCATTCCTCTATCCAGACAGAGTTGTCTTTCTCCTGTAACACCCTACTTTGCTTTAAACATATGTGTACTATAACCCCTTTCACATCACAGCTACTCCCATTGATGCCAGTCTTTATGCAAAGGCAAGAAATTCATCATATTCATGTGTACAGTGAGGTCCTCCCACATTGTAGGAACATAGTATCAGTGAATGAATGAGTTGATAAGTGAATGAATGTTATTTGGATTTCCTGATTGTGTGTTTTCTCTTGCATTTATTCAACAGCAGTAAGTCATAAAAGCTCTAAACTAAAATCCCTAACCCATGGGTTAAAATATAAACTGGAAAGAGATCAGTCAGTATAAAGTACTCTTTATATAACTGTGTCAGCTTTTATTTTAGATCATTATATGTGAAAAAGCAAACTCTGGAGGATACAACAAAAATACCTTTCATTTATACCATGCTTTTAATTTTCACAGTAATGCTGTGGGAAGCAAGCTCTTGTTTCCCTTTAGTCTGTGAGTAAACTAAGGCTTAGAGAGATATGAAGCAATTTGCTGAAGGTCCCAGGGCTGGCAAGTGAAGCAGTTTGTCCTCAAGTCCCATTCTCAAAAGACATGAAGTCTGGACTTCTGCATAAACTAGAGCTATTTTGATATATTACTAAGAAAATTTCTGAAAATGGACACCAAAATAAACTTGTTAAGCTGAGAAGCTAAAGCATTGGGGAAAAAAGCAAAAAGAAAGGAGGTTTTGTTTTGTTTTTTGTTTTTTCATTGAGGTTGTCCCGTAAGATACTCAGATTTAGAATTATGTGAATGGCAATCTTGTAAATAAAGCAGCTTTTTTCTTTCATCCTTCCATGGGTCTGGGAAATGGATGCCTTGTGCTTTTCTTGGCTAACTCTGAAAGAAAAGAGATACAGAAGTTCCTTTGCCACATGGGCTGTGCCTATGTATAACTTGTCATGCCCAGGGGCAAGCCAGCAGCGACACATGACTACTTATTCTCCAACCTATAGGATGGTTACTTAATAATGGAAAAAACTATTGAAAACTGGTCTCCAATTGTTTAAAAATTATCTGAAAACAAATTTAAAAATAAAAATAAAAAAACCCCACCTTTGGTTCTAATTTTGCATTCATGTTACTTCTAAAACAGCATTATAGTTAAACATACACTGAGAATAAGTCAGTCTTCGAAGGCATCATTTTTATTGAGTGGTAAACCTCATGCTCTAAAGCTATTCCAGAACAAAACCTTTCTGAAATCTGGTACCTGAAAAGAAATTATTTCTTAATTCCTGAAGTTAACTAATGCAGCTGTTCTGACAATGCTATTTGAATATTTGAAAATGTATTATGGGGAACAATAACTCATCCCTCCATAAATTATTTCCAAACAAATTAACCCACAGGCCATTAATGCACCAGCTGTTGCAATTAACCATTACCTCTAACTTGCTGATTTGACAGTTTATAATAAAGGAGAGATATAGGGACGCCTATATCTCTCAAGAGCCTATATCTATATTGTGAGCCTATATCTCACAAGAATACTTGTGAAGAATATTATAGAGGTAAAGCTCAATTTAAACAACCAGGATAGTAGGGGGAAAACACCTTATATCACTATATAAGCAAACACAAACCACACACACTTGCATGATGACCAACGATGCTTACATCTGGAATTCAGAATGGCTGAGACCTGAAGACACACACATGGGGTCTATTCTTGCCAAATAACAGTAGGTTTGCCATGTTAATCAGTGAAGGTGACTGTAATGTTTGGTAATGTTTCATTCCACAATGTTTCAAACCATAAACCTGCTGCACAAAAGCCGCATGTTTCTGCCTATGCTATGGTTCTTATCTTGGATCTCTCTCTAATGGGCTGCTCCCAGCCTGTATCTCCATGTAAAACATCCTGTGTAGCACTTCTGGACTGCTAAGACCTGCTAATCATGTATTGGATTTTGTTGTTATTGTTGTTGGGTATTGTATTTTTCCCCTTTGAACTCGTGTCCGCTAAGAACTGCAGCTAAACCTATATGTGTAGAGTTTAAAGGCAGGTCTGCTGTGGGCTTTTGAACATCAACTGGCCAGAGTTGTGCATGACTCAAGTAAACTGCATGGATCTTTTATTTTCCCTTCATGCTAGAAAATCCTACATTATCATTCTTGTGACTGCTTTTCTCCAGTCTCCTGGTGATGCCAGATACCCATCAGAAGTGATAAACACTCTATCCCCAGAGAGTATGTGTTCTAACTCATAACAGAGGAGTAGCTGGGAAGTAAAGATGGGAGGGGAGAAGTAGAAGGAGCACTGACAGAGCAGAGTAAGAGGGAAAATCTGAATTGACCGACTAAATCTTTTGAGAAAAGGCCACATGCATATCCTGACAAATAAAGATTATTTGCAGGAACAGTTCTGCTCTGAATCCCAAAATCTGATTATAAGCATGATCTGAATTTGATGCAATTTCTCCATATTAAAGAAAATTTCCTGTGGAAATTGAGCTTTTGTTTAAAAGAAGAAACAAATGTGAAAATGAAACTCCTTCAATAGAATATGATTTATCACTTAGCTTCAAGAAGAGGAAGCCCAAGTAACAAACCAATGTAAAGAAGCCTCATTCTGACACAAGCTTTGGAACCTTGAAACTGAACCACAGAATCAGTGAAGTTGCTTCCTAATGAGGCCTGATATTATTAAACTTGAATCTGTATCTCTTCTCAGAAACCTTTAATTTAGTTTCCCAGAGAAAATGATGTGAAGGATACGTTGTTCTGTATACAATGAATGCTCTATAAATGCTATTGACTTATCAATTGAACAAAAAAAAATGATTCCTTGTGAATCCAACATAAGTCTAAAAATATGAAGGTAAAATATATTTTCCTATTGTAGAAATTTCCAGAATTTAAACTGTAATTAGCACCAATTGACAAGACACCAATTTAAAGTCACTGAATTGAAGCGCTTATAGAAAAAAATTGTTTTTGTAATATTTCTGAGACCTTCTTTCCTTTGTGCGCTCTGGATTTTCTCTAATCCTACTTTTAGTCTTTCCAGTTTTCATATCATTCAGGGAGCAGGGAGCTCAGAAAATTCTTACTTTATCTATTTACCCACCCCTTGCCCTTGGCTCTAGTTACTTACTTTGTGACTCTTTTCACAATTAAGGAGGGAGATGAGGCACTGTTCCATCAGGTGTGGTTTCCTCTGCACATACCTACTCTTTGTCAGTACTTTTACATTTTTTTTCTTTTGTCTCAGAAAGGCACACAAGTCTAGGAACTTTTTCCTTTATCCAAGCTTATAGATCTGATATGCTTAGAACAAAATCCCATAGGTCTATTTGGAATCTCAAGGCTGCAAGTGGAACTAACATAACTACAGAATACAGCTATTGCTTTAGTTACTTGGAGACCAAAAAAACCCAAAAACAATAACAAAAAGAAATGAAAAAACTTGAAGAGGTAGATAAAGGCAATCAAAAGGGGTCTTTTATTTGCTGTTCCCCATTCATATATACTTAGCTAAAGCTGATTCCAACACTCCATTAAAGAACAAAGGCCTATGTGATCAGGTTTTATAGATTATCCTTGAGAATGCTGAGAAATGATACACCTTTTGTCAGGAGCCCACAGCCACCAAGTTCTTGTGTATTCTTCATGGCCTCATTTCAAGTTTCCCAAATGCAACTAAGGTTACTGGAGTAGACAAGAACCATTTCAGTCTGTCAGATGGTGCTTTCCTAACTTGATAAGGAAAGCCAGCCATTTGTCCTGGGACCCTTGCCATCCTTTGCCAACCATCATGTGCATTTGTCACAAGCATCTGTCCCAAGCACTAGCTCTGTGGCAATCAGTATCTAGGGCTGTATTCAACATACTGGAAAAAAAATTATAAGATCACCAATGTCCAGAAACATATCTGCCACAGATTTTAAAACTCTTCAACAAATATTAAAAAAAAAGTACTTTTCCTACTGGAATTCTACTTTTATGTTAATGAAACATATATTTTAATTAACTGAGTCCTAGGTACAAGAGGTTTCCTTAAACTTCAGACCACTACTGCAAAAACTATTATGTGGGTATGCTGGTGAATCACAAATTCTAGCTATTATGGGAAGAGCACTCTATTAAAGTCAGGCTACTTTCTCCATTTATCTTTCTAAAAAATTGTACAATATATTAGTCTCTACAAGGATCCATTTTTAAGCCTAACAGAAGTTGTTAAGACATCACTTACAGTACCATTTAAGTGCTTACTGCTGGATCTGTAGCCTTTGAACACATATTGAAATATGACTCTGTCAGAGATGCACATCCCAGCCAAAGGGCAGCCGGGGGAGGGAGCCAGGGGAAAAAAACAGCAAAGTACCCCATCTATATTCATTTGTTTGTCTCTACTTAAGTTGATTTTAATGTCAGAGTTTGCTTACACTTTTTAAACTATATAACATATTTCAAAGAGACAAGTTCAATTTTCAAGTAAAACAGCAGATAATGGCATCAGGGATGCCTCCAACCACAAAGGAAATATACATAAAGAGGACAAAACACAAGTTAAATGTTTGCATAAATAGCCAGAGGGAAATGAAATTTCAAACGGTCCCCTTACTACCTGGAATTTGCTTGGTACTCTATATTTTTAGGACACTTTCTAGTCATTAAAATCATGTAGCATTACTATTATCTCTATTACACATGTTCATCAGTTAATAAGAAAATATGAAGTAATTTGCTGGAGGCTACTTAGCAAGACAGTACACAGATATGAAGGTCCTGTTTAGAGAAGAGCTAAACTATTTTGTTCATTTTAGAAACATGGAATACATTAATCACCTGATTTTGAAATGGGGGTTCAGAGATGCCAAACTGAAGTTTGGTTTTGAACTAAAGTTGTATGAGACAAAAGCATGGTCTGCCTTATTTACTACTGTGCCATTAGGACCCAGCATAATTAAGGTTGTTAAATGAAATTTTAAAAATGAATAAATTACTTAATCAATAAAAAATGAAAGTTTCTGACCTACAGAAACTTGATAAGCACATTCAGTTAGAGTTTTAAATAAGAATCTTGGAAACTAGGAATACATGTTCTCTAGTTTGGATTTTCCTTACCCAGGACATATTTGGTTTTTTGTATCTGTCTTGAAACAAAGGAGGGGATAATACTCCTAAAAGGGCAGTATACTACAGCAGAAAGGATAAGCTGCATACAAATTAAATTCATGAGACTTTATTACCAGGTTTGGCTGTGTAACCTCTAAAAAGGGGTGATCGTTCTAAGTTTCAGGCTCTGGAAGACACAGCAACCATGATATGCCAAAGAGAACCAGCAGACTGAAGAATAATTGGGGGGAAAGTGGGCTTGACACAACGAATCTCTTTCAAGCCATTACTGTGGCTGAAGTTCGGGTTTTTTTTTTATAAACTAAGAGAATGGTGAGTTCAAGCCAAAGATGACTGAATTGCCTTTACTATCATCTCTCCTGGTTGTGGGCATGGAAGAAAAAGGTGGGAGTGGTGACCACCTGGGGTAGAATTAGGAAGAAGGGGATGAAGATGAAAATGGTTGATAAGAAGGAGAAATTGTGGCACTGAGAAGGAAGGAAAGAACAGTTATGTGAAGATATTTAGATGAGATTCTTAAAATTTGTAAGTCACAGAACCCTTTGAGAATCTGATGAAAACAATAAATATGCAAACCAGAAACATGTACCTACAAAAATATCCTGCATATTATTTCAGCTTCAAGGGCCTTCTTAAAGCTATCCTTGAGGTAACCAGGACTTCTGCATCAGATGTCTACAAAGACCCCTCCATCTCTAACAGCTATGACCCTAGAAAATACATTATTTAATCTGATGCCATTTCTGGGATATATTGAAGTCATTAACACAAAGTATCATTCCTCTTAAAATGCCAGCACAAAATTATTTTTCTGTCTTAAGTGTCCTTGTCAAAAGAAAGTCTGGAGATTTCCTAACATACCTGGAATAACTCCCTGAGCCCATTCAGAGGATATGATAACCATGTTATCTGAGAAACCATGGTTAACCTCTCAGCCAACATCTCCTCAGCATAGTATAACCCCACAGCTGCTCCAAAGCACTCTAAACTGTCTAAACACCAATCCCTGGAATTCCTGTCTAAAAATTGGGGCTGGAGTGCCACAGCCATTACCCTCAATATTTAAGCTACTATGGAGCCTGACTTGGAGCAAGCAGTGATTGCAATAATCATGTCCTTGTCCAGACCGTTCTATGGCATCACCCAAGAGTCTAATTATTGTCAGTTTAGCCACCCTATGCATCACTTTAAAAACACAGAGTAAATGAGCTTGGTGCATTTTTTAAGTGCAGATGGTAATTACTGCTCTGCTACCTACTTTACATTAGAGCAGTTTTAGTTACTTACTGGGATTTAAGGACAGCCCAGAATTCATTTCACAGTTGGAAGGATAACATAATGTCAAACACTCAGAAGGTATAAGACACTGTGAATATTGTCTTCACTCTAATAGCCCCAACCCCTGGACAAAAAGCACGTGACCAAAGCATTAAGTCATTTTCTGAAATCCTGCTGCTACTAGCTGACTCCACAAACATGAACTTAGCTGTATTCTCCCTGGGCTTGCCATTCCATGGTTGTAAACAGATACCAGTCAAAGCTATATTAACTCTTTCAGGTATACCTCCCACTCCAGCCACTGAACAGAAGGCATAAAAGCAGCAATTTACTAAATTGATTTGAATTATTCTCAATACTATTCTTGGAAAGTGATGGTAAGCCTTAAAGGACTTCAGAGGTTGTAAAATCAAAAAGAAAAAGTATGAAAAATTTATATGACTTAGGATTTCTGTGAACTGTAAGAGCTGATACTGATTTTATGCAAGCTGTGTGGCAAAACATGTATGTTTTCTATTGCAAAAAATAACTACATGAAAGACTTTATGGGGAGAACAGTCACATGACTCTGGTTGGAGGATAATTAATCCCTTCAAATGAAATTTTACTCCAAATCATGACTGTTAATTCCTATTCTATTACTTTTAAATATGAATAAAGTATTAACCATGTCATTCTATTCTAAGTGACATAGATGACTCATTGGCAGTTGTGGAAATTACCAGAATATAGTCAAACACTCAACAAGTATATATAAGCTACACAATAAATTAGTAACATAATATTCTTATGGGAAATCAGAAATTGTTCTCATGATTGTTGTTACCTCTTCCTCAATGTTACTCTCCAATCCTTGGAAATAATTACATCCTAGGTTCCTAATTCCTAGCTCCATAATTTGACCAATTTTGCAGTGTTTGAAAGAACTTCATTTAGCATCTCCGAAATTTCATTATAATGCTTTTATGGTATCTCCCAGATCATTAATAAAGGCATTCTAGGAGGCTAGTCATCTAACTCACAATACCACTTCCTCCAGACTCAATAGAGAGTTATTTATTAGCAATCTCTGCCGTCTTTCAATACTTTTTTAAAATAGGAGTTCTTAATCCCTAGTAACATCTGAACACAATGAAACTTAGAAAAACTCCAAATAGAGAAGTTTTAGGGCTAACAGACACATGAAAAAAATGTTAACATCATTAGTCATTAGGGAAATTCACACCAAAATCACACTGAGATACCAGTTAGAATCGCAAAAATTAACAAGGCAGGAAACAAATGTTGGAGAGGATATGGAGAAAGGGGAAACCCCTTACATTGTGGTTGGTGGGAATGCAAGTTGGTGCAGCCACTTTTGAAAACAGCGTGGAGGTTCCTCAAAAAGTTATTACTCAGCCATCAGAAAGGATGAATACCCAACATTTGCATTGACATGGATGAACTGGAGAGAATTATGCTAAGTGAAATAAGTCAAACAGAGAAAGACAATTATATGGTTTCACTTTGATATGGAACATAAGGAATATAATATGGAGGACATCAGGAGAAGGAAGGGAAAAATGAAGGGGGTATATCAGAAGGAGAGACGAACCATGAAAGGCCATGGACTCTGGGAAACAAACTGAGGGTTTCAGAGAGGAGCAGGGTGGAGGGAGGGGTTAGTCCAGTGATGGGTATTAAGAAGGGCACATATTGCAATGAGCACTGGGTGTTATATGTGAATAATGAATCATGGAACACTACATCAAAAACTAATGAAGTACTGTATGGTGACCACACAATAAAAATATAAATTAAAAAACCTCTTTCAATGCAACAAAAAGCAATGAGAATATTTTTAATCAAAATTAAATTTACAGGGGTGCCTAGGTGGCTTAGTTGTTAGCCGTCTGCTTTTGGCTCAGGTCATGATCCCAAAGCCCCATATTGGACTCCTTGCTGGGTGGGAAGCCTGCTTCCCGCCCCCCACTCCCCCTGCTTGTGTTCCCTCTCTTCCTGTGTCTCTCTCTGTCAAATAAATAATCTTTTAAAAAAATTACAGACTTTAACCTCCAAAATAAAATAGATTTAAATTGCCAAATTTTGTGGTTTCTTTGAACTTTCCCATATTTCCTTAAAATATCATTATAAAATTAGAATGAGTATTCTATTACTACCAAACTAAAAAGTATCTGATGACAACAGAAGAGCATTTTAGATGATAGCTAATCTAAATAAGTTTTACATTTAATTGGCATCCCAAGGTTAAGTCAAATTGCTCACAGATACAGCAGTTTCCTTTCAGACTTTCTTTCTCCTAAAATATTATCATATTCTAATTATCTCTATAGTAGATATATATTTTAAGATGAAACAATACATGAGTTAAAAAGTAATACTTCTTGCAGAAAAATGAATTGCTGAAATATTTCCCTTTTCCAATGTTTGACACATAGTAGCCACTTAATGGGGTTACTTAAAGTAGATCTTTTTAATATGGATGCATCCAAGTAATAATATATGAAATGTTACCCTGTAGTTACATATAGCATTAAGTAATTTTAAGACATTATTAAGAGTTAGACAGACTACACACTTTGAGGTAACAGTTTCCACAAGAGTGCCTTCATTTCAGACACTAGTCACAAGTTTGGGGGGCCCCAAGGCCACCCTCATTTCAGACCAGCAAGCTACGAATTTGGAGGTTCTCAGGATCTCCCGCAGGCTTGATAATTCACTAGAACTCACAGAATTCAAGAAAGCATTAAACTTACAATTACAGTTTTATTATACTGAAAGAATATATATTAGAATCAGTGAAAGGAAAGAGATGCAGGGAAGAATCTGGGAGGAATCCATACATAAAGCATCTGGTCGACATCTCCTATGGAGTCCTGGATAATGTTGACTCCTCTGGCTAGTAGTGTCGAATAGTACAGAGTAATACCAACCAGGAAAGCTCACCTAGCCTTTAGAGCTCAGAGTTTTTATTGGGCATTGATCACATACTGCCAGAATGGCTGACCTTTCATCACTAACCCCACCTGGACACTCAGGCTAATAATAGCTTTAGTCACCAGTTCCTTAGAAAGTCAGAACTGTATGGAATATACCAAAGACCCCATTATAAATCACACCATTACACTGTCCACAGCAAAAGCCCCCAAGCAAACAAAGATACCAGACAGGTCATTCCAAAGACCTGGAAATCACCTCCAGTAGCCTGTTTAGGTAAAGTTAATCCTTTGCTGTATAGACATTGTTTCTAATGGGATGATGGATATTGGATAGAAAAAGGATACTAAAATATAAACTTGCAAACAAATTTTCCCTAGTATTCAAGAAGAATCACATGCATAGGGTATCATACGCAGTTTTTGCCAAAGTGAAAAAGTATAAAGGATGAAAAGGAGCAAAAATGATTAAAATTTGTTTAAAGAATTAAGCATATGTTTAAGGTAGAAGAAGTTAAAGAAAATTGATCCTGAAAAAAATAAAATCAAGTAAAGAGTCAAAAATCTTCCCTTAAACCAAAACTAATTTTATCTTGCAGTTATTCAAATTTATGCAGGTCACACACTTTGTGATATTTCCAATATGAAAAGTAGTTTCAGGGCACTGAGTAGGGAAAAGTAAATTGGCCCATATGAGACTACATTTACGACTTTAGCTGGGCCTTTCAACCAACTGATTTTTTAAGGAATCACAAATGTGTGGACAGCAAAGGAAATTCATTTAAAAATTAATATATTGCCTGAGTGAAAAAATAATTCAACATTAAGATGGCTCTAAAAGATGTAATCCAACCTCAATTCAGAGAGAACTTTTAAAATAGGATACATAAAGTAACAATTTTGGGGAAGAAATAAGAACCAAATACCCTTTGGTCCTAAACTTGGACCACATAACTCTCTGGACACCTAGGCAATATAGCATTCTATAAATTTCTAAATAAAGCAAAGCAAAAATAAAAACAAAACTCTCAAATTAGATGAAGTAAGTTGTTATTAAATAGTCTGAAATAGAAGAAAACCTCTGTAGGGATTTCCATGAGGAGTATTAACAAGCATTTAATTTTTGACATTACTCATCGAATAAAATTTTAATAAAAAGGCATCCAGGATACTCTGCATAAGCAAAATGATAACAATAAACAAAATAAATGCTGAATTGATATCTTAGAATTATTGACCAATACTCATGTACTGGTTAAAAGTATTAACAAATACTCATGTATCTTTCACTAAAAGTACAAGCAATTGAGTAATTTATATGCATTTTTCAACATTTCTCAAATTTATCCAAGAAACTTTGGGTTGTTGGAAAAATATTTCATAACAGAGGAAAAGTCAACCTAAAAATATCAATAACTAAATTTAACAAGGATGACTTGATTCTACACAATGTGTCCATGCAGTCTACTATATCTATAGATTAAAGTTTGTCTTAAGTACAGCCTTTATTTTTATTTTTCTGTCTGACTTTCCTTTTCCCCCACATCATTCCTCTTCTTTCTTAGGTATTACATGTTAAAAAACAGTTGTGTAGTGTTCAGTAATTTTCTCTATACTAATATGTACACTTGATTGACATTGTTATATTTTTGTTGTTGCGTTATAAATTTAAGATTATATCATATTACTTTCTCTGCTTCTCACTTTTTTCATTCATCATACCTCATGGAAATCCCTCCAAGCAACTATGGCAACTATTATTCTAATCATTGCATAATATTCCATGGTGGGAATATATAAAATTTACATGAAAATTTATTCAACCCTTATTTATTGGAAATTTAACTTCTTTCTACTTTTTGCCACTAGAATGATGTGTTCTTGAACAAAGAAAGTATATATGAGGTTGGGGAGATTTACAAATTAAAATGGTATTATGCATCAAAATTTAAAATTCTAATAGATGCTGCCAATTGGTTTGCAAAAGGATAGACAAATTTGCATTCTCACCATTGATAATCATGTACTATTCCATGCACCATCAATAATAGCAAACAGTAATATAATTATATGTGGAATTCACTGGGGTAAAAAATGAAGGAGTAGCTGATTCTGCACAGTGTATGGGAAATATCAGAATTTTGTAAAGGAGGAAAGCATTGGGCAAGTCTGGAAAGATAATTTTATATATTTTTATATTTCAACATATAAAGTGAAAGAACACATTTAGGACATAAGAAAACTGGCTTCTTCCATATAGAAGTTTTATACTCCTATATATTCCAGAAGATAAGTAATATTTTTTTCAGAAAAATCATCAGCCTTACAACTAGTTTTCTAGAGCTCTTTCTTTCCTAACTGTTAATTTATAGGGCAAAATTTCAGATATAGGACATAGATTTTTTCCTAAGAATTATCTTTACTGGGATTTTTATTCTAAAGTGAATTCATGTTCTATGTAAAAACACACCACACAAAATTCATAGAATTGTGTAAAGTAGAAACTGGAATGTATTACTCTTATTTTGTGATACTATTTGCTGAGCTAGCAATGTGTTTTTTTCTCTTTCCTTGTAATTGCAATTAAAAAAAATATCCTAATACCTCTAGAAAAATAATTATAGAGTTAATTTACTAAAACTCATAAAAAACTCTAATGGAATTTTAAATGGAATTGCATTTAATTTATAGATTAACTTACGGAAAATTCATAATAATATTGTCTTTCTAGGAATATGGTATATCTTTTTATTTATTAAATCATTCTTGGGCTTTTAAAACTCATTTGAGGGGTAACTGGGTGGCTCAGTTATTAAGTTATTAATCCTAGGATTAATAATAATAATCATGATATGATGATTATTATATTATAAAATATAATAATATAAATTTTAAAAACTTGAAAATTCAGTTCCTCAGTAGTACTGGGCACATTTCAAGTGCTCAACATGCAGTGAATTGGACGGCAAAGTCTATACACTTATTTTCCATTATTGCCCGATTCTATAGCGGTATCAATATTTGCTAGTCTCACAAAACTACGTGATTTTAAATTGGCACAAGACTGTTTTTACCTGTACCTTGAAAAATGCTACAAATTTCCTTAGATAGGGTTAGCATCTTTTTTGGTGAGGAGAGAAGTGTGAGAGAAAGAAGTTATTAAATTTTACCAGGGTTATTATTTATCCAAATTTTCTATTTCCTCATGAATCAATTGTGGTCATTAACAATTGTGAATTTGCTTTGTTTTGTTTCTTAAATTCCACATATGAATGAAATTATATGCTATTTGTCTTTCTGTCTGACTAATTTCTCTTGGCATTATACCCTCCAGGTCCATCAATGTCATTTCAAATGACAAGATTTCATTCTTTCTTTTTTCTTTTTTTTTTTTTTAAGATTTTATTTATTCATTTGACAGAGTGAAACACAGCTAGAGAGGAAACACAAGAAGAGGGACTGAGAGAGGGAAAAGCAGGCTTCCTGCTGAGCAGGGAGCCCGATGTGGGGCTCGGTCTCGGGTCTCCAGGATCATGACCTGAAGCTGAGAGCAGTCGCTTAACCAACTGAGCCACCCAGGCGCCCGATTTCATTCTTTCTTAAGGTAGAATATGTGTCACACACACACACACACACACACACACACACACACACACACACACACACACACACTACAACATCTTTATCCATTCATCTATCAATGAACACTTAGGTTACTTCCATATTTTGACTATTATAAATAATGCTGCAACATTAACATAAACATATGTATTTTTGGAATTACTGTTTACATTTTCTTTGGGTTAATACCCAGTAGTGAAATTACTGGATCATATGGTATTTCTACTTTTAATTTTTTGAGGAAACTCCATTATGTTTTTACAGTGTCTATACCAATTTACATTCCCATCAACAGTGCACAAGAGTTCCTTTTTCTCCACATCTTTGCCAACACTTGCTGTTTATTGTCTTTCTTCTTTCAGCCATTATAAGAGGTGTAAAGTGATAGCTCATTGTGGTTCTGATGTGCACTTTCTTAATGAATAGTGATGCTGAGGATTTCTTAATGTGTCTGCTTGCCATCTGTATTTCTTTGGAGAAATGTCAACTCAGGTTCTCTGCCCATTTTAACTGATTATTTTGAGGGGTTATCAGTTGCATAAATTCTTTATATTTTGGATATTAACCCCTTGTCAGATAGATCATTCAACAGATTGCCTTTTCGTTTTGTTGACGATTTCTTTCACTGTGAAAAGGTTGGTTTTGTGGGGTTTTTTGGTATAGTCCTAATAATTTAATCTTGCTTTTATTTCCTTTTACCTAAGAAGACAAATCTTGAAACGTGTTTGTATGGCCAATGCCAAGCAAATTACTGTCTATGTTTTTTTATATGCATTTTATGGTTTCAGGTCCTACATTTAGGTTTCTAATCCACTTTGAGTTTATTTTTATGTCTGGTGTAAGAAAGTTTCAGTCTTTTGCATACAGCTATCTAGTTTTCCCAGTGCCATTTGTTGAAGAGACTCTTTTTCCTGCTGTGTATTGGTGGCCTCCTGTGTCACAAATTACTTCACAGTATATGCCTTAATTTATTTCTGAGCTCTCTACCGATCTATGTGTCTTATTTTTGTGCCAGTACCATACTGTTTTGATTACTATAGCTTTATATATCTTGAAATCAAGAATTGTGATATCTCCACCTTTGTTCCTTCTCAAGATTGTTTTGGCAATGCAAGTCTTCTGCAGTTCCTCTCAAATGTTGGTAGTATTTGTTATAGTTCTACGAAAAATGCTGGTATTTGGATAAGTACTGTATGAAATCTGCTGATGACTTTGGCAAGCATAAACACTTTATCAATATTTGTTCTTCCAATCCATGGAATATCTTTCTATTTGTTTGTGTCATCATCAATTTTTATTTTCATCAGTGTTTATTCATTTCACACACTGGTGAAAAACTAAAAGGGTTTCCTATAAGATCAGGAACAAGACAAAGATGTCTACTCTCATCACTTTTGTTCAACACAGAACTAGAACTCCAAGCCATAGCAGCCAGACAACAAAAAGAAATAAAAGGCATCCAAATTAGTAAGAAAGA
The DNA here is from genome assembly GCA_004023965.1 of Spilogale gracilis. Taxonomy (NCBI): domain Eukaryota; kingdom Metazoa; phylum Chordata; class Mammalia; order Carnivora; family Mephitidae; genus Spilogale; species Spilogale gracilis. Next base: position 44,705 of record PITA01011076.1, read on the forward strand.
AGTAAAACCTCCACTATTTGCAGATGAGATGATACTACATATAGAGAACCTAAAAGATTACACCAAAAAAAATTACTAGAACTGATAAATAAATTCAGTAAAGTCACAGGACAAAAAATTAATCTACAGAAATCTGCTGCATATCTTTACACTTTTATTTAATGTTGAAATAGTAGAGAAATTTGGAAAACACCCCATTTATGATTTCACCAAAAATAATAAAATACCTAGGAATAAACTTAACCAAGAAGGTGAAAGAGCTGTACTCAAACTATAAAACACTGATGAAAGAAATTGAATATAGCCATCTTAAAATTTGCATTTGCTTATAATTCTTATTGGTAGAATTTAAACATAGTTCTACATTTCGCTTTTTGTAATTTTTACTTTTTAACTAAAGCACCTAGTATTATAATAAATAACATTCCTTTCTGTTTAATGTAACAAGTGAAATATTTTTATTTTTCCATCTTACTATGTGATTAGTATTATTATATTTTATTCTTTATTTTTTTCATTTTCCTTATTTTTGCTGGTGAGATCAAGGTACTTATTTTTTTTCCACGTTAACTTAGAAATTGTATTACCCTTTTCATTAGCCACTACCTTTCTTTTTTCCAAATTGTGTGTGTATGTGTATGCATGTGTGTGTTACCAAAAGTTACCATTTCTGTCTCATTTCTAACTCAGATACTAAAATTAATACTCTATTACTCTAACCTTTAATATTCAAGTACTTATAGCATTTCAGCATTTAATAGAATCTTTCATTTTGGCTCTACATAAAAGCTCTGAATACATATGCAGTTTTTAATTTATTCCTACTTTACTTATACTTTAAGTCACTATTGTCTTTTATTTCAAATTATTTTACTATTTACTGTTAACATTTCATAGTCTCTCATCATCCATTTACTACTAAGAAAAAGAAGTTAATAGTATGTCTAGTGATGAACAATCCTTACATTGCTGAAATTGATTATACATTTTTATGGTGTATTATTATTTAAACATATTGCAATATTGTATTTCTTTCAAAACAGAAACATTTTTACCTCATATATAATTTATGATATAGACCTTCAAATAGAGAAAACTGATGTTTGCCTGAGGGGAGAGGGATCAGGGGAAGGGCAAAGTGGATGAAGGGAACTGGGAGATACAGTTTCCTATTATAGAATGAAAACACTATGGGAATAAAAGGTACAGCATAAGGTTTGAATACCAGAGGGGTCAAATTTCATGAATTCTTTCAACCAGCAGGACTTAAAATTAAAAAAAAAAAAAATCAGCAGGCATGCTTCTGGGAGAGCCAATGGACAAGAGGAAACTGAGTACAAGCCCTTAAAGAGACATCACAACAAATTCCCCCACAGAGATATAGCACAGAAGCAGTTTGAAAGGTATCTGGGGTAGAGGAGAGAGTTATTTACAAATCTCAGAGCCTGTCCCAGAAGGACAAAATCCCTAGGGACCACGCCTAGGATCAAAGGAACTGGTAGGCTCCATTTCCCTCCCTGTCCCCAGCATAAACACAAGATAATCTGTAGGACCCGCTCACTAACTCACTAGCACTATGGTCCCACACACCACACTGTGCTTCTTTGGATCGGCTTTCTCCAATAAGCTCTTGACTAGAGCCTATACATTGGCCTGGAAGTATGTAAGAAGCCCATATGGTGGCCAGCACCACTCCACAGTGACTCCTGCCCCTGAAAGAGGGAAAGAAAACCAAAAATATCCGAGATGGAGACTCCAGCAGTGGGCAGGAGGCAGAAACTTGTCTGATTAGAGGCCCAACCTACCAATGACAGCTTTTCAGAGGACAACATAGGAAACACACTTTGTAGTTTGGTGCTACTACATCTCTGGGAAATATCTGATGTGGCTCAACTCAAGCCCAAGGCATCCTCAGACTGGCCCACTAAACACAGGGAACAAACACTGCCCATAATATGCAAAGAGAACCTGATATCTAATAAAGAACTTAAAGTAATGATCATCTTCATGATACCCACTGGGCTTGAGAAGAGAGTGAAGGACATAAGTGAGCACTTAACAATGAGATAAAAAAAGAACCAGAGATAAAGAACACAATAAATAAAATTTAAATAAACAAGATGAGGGGTACCTGGTAGCTCAATCGGTTGAGTATCTAACTCTTGATTTTGGCTCAGATCATGATCTCAGGGTTGTGATCAAGCCCTGCATCAGGCTCCACACTCAGCAGGGAGTCTGCTTGAGATTGTCTCTCTTTCCCTCTGCCCCTTCCCCTGTTGCTCTTGTGTGCACACTCTCTCAAATAAATCCTTAAAATTAAATAAATAATAAATAAAATATGTTAGATAAAATAAATAGTAGATCAAATGAAGTAAACGAATGAACCAATGACATGGATAAAAGAGTAATGGAAAGCAATCAAAATGAGCAGGCGAGAGGAAAATAATCATGCAAGATGCAACAAGAAATATAGTGACGGGGTGCTTGGGTGGCTCAGTCATTAAGCATCTGCCTTCGGCTCAGGTCATGATCCCAGAGTCCCTGGATTGAGCCTTGCATCAGGTTCCCTGCTTGGCAGGAGTCCTGCTTCTCCCTCTCTCACTCCCCCTGCTTGTGTTCCCTCTCTCTCACTGTTTCTGTCTGTCAAATAAATAAATAAAATCTTTTAAAAAAAAAAAAAGAAAGAAACATAGCAACACTATCAAGCATAACATTCACCATCAAGCACAGTGACATCATCAAGCATAATAACATCTCCTTTGGATTCCAAAATGAGAAGAAAAATAAAAGGGGGTAGCAAATTAATCTGAAATTAAATGGCTGAAATATTCCTGAATCTGGAGAAGGAAACAGTAATGCAGATCCAGGAGGCACAGAAATGGCACAACAAAATCTACCCACAGAAGTGCACAGCATGACATATAGTGATAAAGAGAATTTTAAAAAGCAACAAGAGAAAAGAACACAGTTACATACAAAGGGAACCTAATAGGGCTATCAGCTGATTTTTCAGCTGAAACTTTGCAGGTCAGAGTGGCATGATATATTCAAATGCTGAAAGAACAAAATCTACAGCCAACAAGATTATCATTCAAAATAAAAGGAGAGATTAAGAGTTTCCCAGACAAACAAGTTAAAGGAATTCAGGACCACTAAGTTAGCCCTACAAGATATGATGCAAATCATATCTTGATTGTAAAGGAAAGACCATAAGGAAAGTAGGAAGCAAAAAGCAGTGAAAATAATATATCTGTACAAATCAGTCAAGGGACTCACAAAACAAAAGGATGTAAAATATGATACCATATACTTAAAACATGGGGAGAAGTAAAGATTGGGTTCAAATTTAAGCAACCATCAACTTAATATAGACTGCTATATAGAGAAGATATATACAAACTGAATGATAACCACAAATCAAAAACCAGTAATAGTTATGCAAAAAATAACAGAAAGGAATCCAAGTATATCACTAAAGAAGCAAACTAGTAGTGAGAGAAGAGAACAAAAGAAGATAGGAATGGAGAAAAAAATACAGAAACAACAATAAAACAAGTAACAAAATGGCAATAAATAGATACCTATCAATAATTACTCTGATGTAAATTGATAAAATGCCCCAATCAAAAGATACAAGATGACAAAGTGGATTAAAAAAAACTAAATCAATCTATATGCTGACTACAGGAGATTGATTTCAGACCTAAAGACACTTGCAGATTGAATGTGAAGGGATGCTAAAGCATTCACCATGCAAATGGAAGTGAAAAGAAAGATGGGGTAGCAATATTTATATAGGACAAAATATACTTTAAAACAAAGGCTGTAATAAGAAACAAAGAAAAACATGAGATAATCAATCAGGGACAATCCAACAAGATCTAACAATTGTAAATAGTTAAATGCACCCAACATGGGAGCACCCAAATACTTAAAGCAGTTAATAACAAATAAAAAGGAAGTAATCAATATTGATACAATACTAGTAGGTACTGGCCAGCAAATTCTGAAATGGCTACTGAAAAGACTACTCCAAACACTTTAGTAGGAGAAAAGAGAAGGTGTGGGGACCAGACACTCTAGTGGCAAAAGGCCCTGAGCTAAGCTTTCTCTCTGCTTTTATTGTGAGTTTTAACGATACCAAGCACAAAAGAAAAACAAGAAGAAATGTGTAGCTTTCTTCATCAGGACAATAGCATATGGGGCAGTATGTAATAAGTGCTCATGGCATGCATGCAAGGCAAGGAGTTTGTGAAGTATGTGACTACCACATACTTGTTTTTCTTGTGCCTGTTTTTCTTCAAAATTTAAACATTCCCTAGATGAGAACCTTGAGCCGCAATAAGAATCTGGCTGCTTTCAGCCAAGAGACTTCAAAGGAGGCCCAGAGTTCCAGGCACTCTTCCTTTGTTTTTCAATTAGTCTCATCCAGGGAGGCATACGCAAGTCAGATTTTATCTATCCAGGCACTGTGAAGCCCCACACAGAGGACTTTAGCACCCCACTTACACCAGTGGACAGACACATCACCCAAACAGAAAATCAACAAGGAAACAATGTCTTTATATTCAACATTCCACCTAAAAACAGCAGAGTTCATATTCTTTTCAAGTGCACATGCAACATTCTCCAGAATAGATCACAGGTTAGAACACAAAATAAGTTTTAACACATTCAAAAAGATCTAAGTCATTCCATGCATCTTCTCTGACCACGATACTATGAAATTAAATATCAACCACAAGAATGAGCATGAATAATGGAGGTTCAATAACATGCTACTAAACAATGAATGGGTCAACCAAGAAATCAATAAGTTAAAATATAAAGAAAAATTTTAAAAATATATGGAGACAAATGAAAATGAAAACACATGATCTGAAATCTCTGACATGCAGAAAAGCTGTTCTAAGGGGAAATTTTATGGCAATACAGACCTAACTGAAAGAAATGAAGAAAGAAATTTCAAATATACCACCTAATCATGCACCTAAAGGTAACAGAAGAAAAAAAAATCCAAAGCCAGTAGAATAAAGGAAACAATAAAGATCAAGGTAGGAATAAATGAAATAGAAACTAAAATGTAGTTTTAGAACAGATCAGTAGAACAGATCAATTAAACCAAAAGCTGGTTCTTTGAAAAAATAAACCAAATTGATAAACCTTTAGGCAGACTCACCAAAAAAGAGCAAGAGAGGATTCAAATAAACAACATCAGAAATGAAACAGGAGAAATAACAACCGACACCACAGAAATACAAAGGATCATAAGAGAAAAATTCTATGCCAACAAACTAGATAAAGTAGAAGAAATAGATAGATTCCTAGAAATATACAAACTCCCAAAACTGAATCAGGAAGAAATACATCATTTTAAAAGACCAATTATCAGTAATGAAATTAAATCAGAAATCAAAGAACCCCCAAAAGCACAAGTACAGCACCAGATGGACTGACAGGTAAATTCTACCAAATATCTAATGAAGAGTTAATACCTATTCTGCTCTAACTATTCCAAAAAACAGAAGAGGAAGGAATGCTTCTGAGTTCATTTCTTGGGACTGGTATTACCATGACAGCAAAACCAGAAAAAGATACCACCATAAAAGAGAGCTATAGACCAATATTTCTGATGAACATAGATCCTCAACAAAATATTAGCTTAAAAAAATCCAAAGATATATTTTAAAAATAATTCATCATAACTGAACAGAATTTGTCCCCAGGATGCAAGGATAATTTAGTATTTGGAAATCAATTACTGTGGTACATCACATCAATAAGAAAAAAGATAAAACCATACAGTCATTTCAGTAGGTGCAGAAAAATCATGTGACAAAGTACATCCATTCACAATAAAAACACCTAACAAAGAAGGTTTAGAGGAAACATACCTCAACATAATAAAGGCAATATAGGAAAACCCACAGTGAATACTCAATGGTGAAGAGCCAAGAGCTTTCCCCTAAGATGAGGAATATGACAAGGACATCCACTCTCACCACTTTTATTCAATACAGGACTGGAAATCCTGACCACAGCAATCAGACAAGAAAACGTGATAAAAGGCATCCAAATTGGTAAAGAATCCAAACTTCAACTATTTACAGATGATATGATACTATATACACAAAATCTGAAAGATTCCACCAAAAAACTACCAGAACTGGTGATGAATTCAGTAAGATCATAGAATATAAAATCAATGTCCAGAAATCTATTTCTTTTCATTAATGGTGATGCAATGGAAAGAAAAGAAAGCAATCCTATATATAATTCCACCCAAAAAAAGAACCAAAAAAGAAACAAAAAAACCTAGGAATAAACTTAACCAAAGATGTAAAAGATCTGTACTCTGTAAACTATAAGACAGTGATGGAAGAAACTGAAGATGACACAAACAAATGGAAAGACATTCCATGCTCATGGATTGGAAGAACAAATATTGTTAAAATGTCCATACTACCCAAAGCTACCTATAGATATAATGCGGTCCCTATCAAAATACCAACAGCATTTTTCACAGACCTAGAATAAATAATCCTAAAATTTGTATGGGACCACAAGAGACCACAAATAGCCAAAACAATCTTGAAAAACAAAGCTGGAGATACAGCAATTTCAGATTTCAAGTTATATTACAAAGCTGTAGTAATCAAAATAGTATGATACTGGCACAAACATAGACAGAGAAATGGAACAGGAAAGAAATTCCAGAGGCAAACCATGATACGGTCAATTTATCTTCAACAAAAGAGGCAAGAATATGCAATCAGAAAGAGACAGTCTCTTCTACAAACAGGGTTGGGGAAACCAGACAGCTACACTGAGAAGAATAAAACTAGTCCACCTTCTTTCACCATACAGAAAAATAAACTCAAAATGGATTAAAGACTTGAAAGCATAAAACTAGAAAAGAGCACAGGCAGTAATTTCTCTGACATTGGCCATAACAACATTTCTCTAGACATGTCTCCTGAGGCAAGGGAAACAAAAGCCAAAATAAGCTACTGGGACTACAACAAAGTAAAAACTTCTGCACAGCAAAGGAAACAATCAACAAAACTAAAAGGCAACACACTGAATGAAAGAAGGTATTTACAAATTATGTATCTGATAAAGGGTTAGTACCCAAAATATATAAAGAATTTATACAACTTAACACCCTAAAAAAAAAAAAACAATTAAAAATGGGTAGAAGACATGTACAGATATTCTCCAAAGAAGACATACAGATGGCCAACGGACACATGGAAAGATACTCAACATCATTCATTACTGGGGAAATACAAATCAAAACTATGATGAGATAGCACTTCACACCTGTCAGCATGGCTAAAATCAAAAACACAAGAAACAACGGGTGTTGGCAAGGATGTGGAGAAAGGGGAACCCTCTTGCACACCTGGTGGGAAAGCAAACTGATGCATCCACTCTGGAAAACAGTATGGAACTTCCTCAAAAAGTTAAAAATAGAACTAACCTATGATCCAGGAATCACACTATTGAGTATTTACCCAAAGAATACAAAAACACTAGTTCAAAAGGATACACATCCGTATGTTTACTGATGCATTATTTATAATAGCCAAATTACAGAAACCACCTAAAAGTCCACTGATAGATGAGTGGATAAAGAAGATGTGGCATATGTATGCAATGGAAGATTATTCAGCCATAAAGAAGAATTAAATCTTGCCATTTGCAAAAATACGAATGGAGCAGGAGAATATAATGTTATATGAAATAGAGAATGACAAATACCATATGATTAGAATTTAAGAAAGAAAACAAATGAACATAGGGGACAAAAAAGAGAAAAACCAAGAAACAGATTCTTAATTACAGGAAACAAACTGATGGTTACCAGGTAGAGGGATGGGTGAAATAGGTGATGGGAATTAAAGAGTACATATATCATGATGAGTACTGAATAATACACAGAATTGTTGATTACTATATTGTATACCTGGAACTAATATAACATAAAAAGTTATATGATAACCATACTGGAATTAAAACATAAAACAATAAATTTTTTTAAAAAAAATCATAACAGAAAATTTTAAATTTTTGTAAAACTTTAATAGAAAATACTACATAATTCATACTTTTAGAAAGCATATAGTACAAATGAATTCTTTTTAGATACACTTGTGAATATGAATCATTCAGACTTGACTCTGATTGTTAACAAAGACATAAGAAAAATATTTGATTCTTTATGGTAATTACCTCCAAATGGGGGGGTAGTCTTCTTAATTTTATTTAAGTAAGGTTGAGAAGAAAGAAAGGAGAAATGAAAAATTGGCATTTTATAAAAGTTTATAAAAGTTTTCAGCCAATGTCAAATATAGCAATTTTATACTTATATCAAAGAATAGGTGTCTGGAAGATTTCTACGTCTCATCACATTCTCACCCCTTACCACCACCCTGTTAGTCATGAGAACTCTTTTTTCCCCATTCTGCTATATTGAACTAAGAGTTTTTTCCGTTCTCAAAAGGGATCACAAATTTCCTATCACCCTTCTCTAAATTACAGTATTTCTTATCTATTTACTTCTAAGTAATTTTCAATCTGTCCATTTCTCACAGATATATCAACTACAGTCTTGTTCAAGGTACCATTTCTCACCTGGAACTGCCTCAGTGGCCCCTAATGGGTCTGCCTAGAGCCACTAAATTTCCTTCCAATCCATTATCTTATGTTTCAGACAAAACGGTCTTTTCAAACTGTATATCTAATTATCAGATCATGTTACCCTGACTTTCCCAAATGACATCTTAACCCTTGTTAAGGGGTTCTTTAGGGCCCTTTAGATAAAGACAAAAATTCTTCAAATGGTTCATCCAACTTTTCAGGGACAAGGTTGTTTGTTCACTGTTTGTTTGCAAGTTCTTTCCTCTTGCCTAGAATGGCTTCTCTTCCTTTTTCACCCAAGGAGTTAACTTAATCATCATTTTCTCAAGGAAACCTTTCCTGACCCCCATGACTAGTTCAAACTCCCCCTGGTGAATCAATGCAGTGAATATGCCTTTACCTCACTGCACAGTGATGGTTGTCATTTTACAAGTGCTTAGAGATTATTTGACCTGTAACTGTAAACCTCCTGCACTGTAAGCTTTATGGAGAATTTTCTCTTTTTTTTTGGCTGGGGTTGGAGAGCTCATATTTTGTGACTGGTGTCTAGTCCTTGTGGATTAGGAAATAAATAATGGATGAATCAATGAGAGAAGCTCAATTTCTTGATTCTGAAATTGTACAAGAATTTTCATAATCCCAGATGTGGTGTATGGTGACAAAATACTGCAAGTGCAAAAGGAAAGGAGAAAAGAAGACCATCATGATCAAAGTAGAGTTCAGCTTGGGTCTCAAAACTAGAATTCCAAATCTTCTCTTCATTCTACCACCTATCATCATCAAAGAGATTCAGTTCTCTTAGCTTCTGATCCAATACTCAGTTCTTATTTAAAAGCCCTTGGTAATTCAACACCCAATTATACGTATTTAAAAGCCCTTGACACACTTAAAATCCTTTTAAATGTATGTGAATAGTGCTTGAGTTCTTCCTCTACACAAAACACAATCATCTATACCATTTAGTCTTTTTCTATATGCTTTAAGAGAGTAAAACATTATTCTAGGTCTTACACTATTTTCTTCTCAAAACTGCATAAGACACATATTAAAGTTGCCATTTTAATGAGGAAACAAAAGCCAGATGCTTTAAATAAACCACATAAAGCCATTCAGCTAAGAGATGAATCTCTTAAGTCCAAAGTCTCTACTCTGAACTGTTAACGTCTGAGTCCCCCCAAAAGTGTAGAACTCTCTGCTTGCCTAGCAGATGCAATGACAGAGGAAAAGCTACAAAAACTGTTTTGTACAATGGTTGAGGAAAAAAATAAACAAAATTCTCCAATGGAGAAATAGGTAATGGCAAAGAAATTCAGGAAGACTTACATAACCAGAGGCTGCATAGAACCTAATTCTAACCTTTCATTTCCCTATACCCTCCTTCTCAGAGACTCAAATCACATGAGTTACCTTAGTAGCTTGGATTCTAGCAGGTACAGATTAGAGAAGGTAAGTTCATGTAATCTCAAGGGAGATCTCTAAATGCATTTTTTTTAATTTCGTTATTCAGAGAGATTAAGGTCTTACACTGTTGGGAAGATCATTATATCTATGAAGATCATTCCATCTGGTATGGAATACTGAGTTTAAAAAATGTTATTATCTCATCCTAAAAATATAACTATTATGTAAAATATTTTATCAGTTGAAAAATAGCCAACATTTTAAACAATTTACTTAATTAAAATATTTTCAAATACAATCCATTAACTAGCTTCAACTTGGAATGAAGTTCTGAAAATATTTGAATATCAGCGTCAGAATCTCTGGTTAAGGCAGCAGCTCTCCCACTTACATAAAAAACATTTTCTTGGGGCGCCTGGGTGGTTCAGTTGGTTAAGCGACTGCCTTCGGCTCAGGTCATGATCCTAGAGACCTGGGATTGAGTCCCACATCGGGCTGCCTGCTCGGCAGGAAGCCTGCTTCTCCCTCTCTCACTCCCCCTGCTTGTGTTCCCTCTCTGGTGGTGTTTCTCTCTGTCAAATAAATAAAATCTTCAAAAAAAAATTTTTTTTCTTACGTTCACAACAGTAATGTCCACAATAGCCAAACTGTGGAAGGAGCCACAATGGATAAAGAAGATGCAGTACATATATAAAATGGAATATTATTCAGCCATCAGAAAGGATGAGTACCTACCACTTGCATCGACATGGATGGAACTGGAGGAGATGACGCTAAGTGAAGTAAGGCAAGCAAAGAAAGACAATAATCATATGGTTTCACTCATATGTGGAACATAAGCAATAGGAGGGCTAGAGGAGAAAGGAGGGAAATCTGAAGGGGGAGATGAACCATGAGAGACTGTGGATTCTGGGAAATGAACTGAGGGGCTCAGAAGGGAGGGAAGTGGGAGTAGGAGTAACAGGGTGATAGGTACTGCAGACAACATGTGTTGTGACGTGCACTTGGTGTTATACATAATTAAGGAATCACTGAACTCTACATCAAAAACTAATGATGTACTATACAATGGCTAACAACCTAACATAAAATCTCTTCTTCTTAGTAGAAAGACTCAGAAATTGTTAGCTTATATTGTGAATTCAAGAAATTTATCTATATGCTTGAACATACAATTCACTCTATCAATTTAATTTTTAAAAAATTTACAAAGTTGTAATAACATTAACATAAAAAACCACATGTATATTCATGAAAAAGAATTGTTCTGAAGAATTTTTGTTCTAAAATCAATTATATTAGAATATGTGTGTTAGCTTGATGTATTTCAAAATTTTAAGAGTTCATGATTATGTTCAAAATAAAAAATATTAGACTAAATTTTTTATTAGATTAGACATACTTCTCAGTGATTTTTTTCTCTCCTTATCATTAATGACATTTCACACCTAAAGACTCTATTCATGTAATCTTGTCAATGAAATTTCTAAAATATCTCCTGAAAGATTTAAAGTATTTGCGTATCTTAGTTTGTGTGTGCTTTTTTCTAAAGTTGTATAATTCAAAATTTTATGTTAATCATCTTGTATGAGCTATATATTTTCCCTGCTTCTTTTATATTACTTCTTAATTTTTCTGCCTAGAATATATCATCTATGTGACTGTATGTTAGGGAGAGATGAACAAAAATTATATCTATGAACTTTTTTTTCTCTTCAGTACTTGGCAAAATACTTTTTCATGGTTTCACTCATATCTGTTAACTAAATTAATGAATCAATAACCACAACTCTATTTTTATCTATATTTGTGTTTAAAATTCTGAGTTACAGATAATTTCAGAAGAATCTTTCTTTGGTGAGACCCTGTAATCACCTAGTGCCATTTCCTTCTGCCCTCTCCCCCCTTCCCCATGTTCTAATGAACACTTTTTATTTCCTAGATCATAATAATACCATTAGTAATAATGGTATCACTTCTTTAGGAACTTTTACTTGGAAAATTTTTGTAGCAATTCAAATATCCTTTTTGTTGATCTTCAGAAAAGCATCTACTTTTTTAAAACTGATATAATGACAAAAATGCTATAAAGTAGAAAGTTTTGAATACTAACGTATCTTAAGAACATAAAGATAAAATTAACCCACATTTACTTACTTTTGACCTCCAGCTTTTTTTTTTTTGTCAGATAGCTAAACACAGAGGATATAAGCCCTTTTTTACAAAGCCACTCTTATTTTTAAAGTCCTTTACGAAAAGTTAAGAGCCAAGACAAACCAATTGCCTCGTTTCTGGCCAGCTGAGCAGCAATAACCAGAGGATGGTCATTAATCATCAACAAATTAGAAAGAAATCACCGTGCAAAGTCAAAGGTAAAATCAATTACAGTGACAATTAAAGTACTCAAACATCAAGTTCAAAGCCCCTGTGGTTCAAAGCCTAATAGAACTTTATAGGGAATTTAAGCATAGACTTTTCCATAATGCTGAAATACAAAAGTAGATTTAATGAAAGGATATACAGCAATAATTGATATGTTAAGGAAAAAAGCCTCCTATGGCAATAAAGTTGACAGTTATTTGACCTACTGTTTTACCAATCAATGATTTATATTGCAGAATGTAGTGGTAAGTACATACATATTGATTACAGTTCTTTTGCTGCAATCACATCTTTGTGAAGAAAATCCCACACAGTGTGCTTTGATGTTGGCATCCAGCACCAAGACAAAATAAGTTTGCACAGAGTTACAGAACTAAAGGACAACCATATCACATGATGCTGCCAACTGTTTCTTTCTCTTTGCTGACCTTCAGATGAAATCACCCAAGTGAGTCCAAAGAAATGTAGAATTTTACAGAACTGTACATTTTCCCAGATGAGTTACATTGTTATTCACAGTTCTCCTATAGTCAATCAACATGAACATTTCTTCTAAAGTTCTGAAATAAAGTAAAATTTTCCCCAATGAGGTCCGCAGAGAGGCAAGGCACTTGTTTCTGCTACCCCTAGCTGTTTAGAAGAAGATTAAGAACATTTATATTCAGTTTATCAGAGCTGAAAGATGCTGCTACTTTTCTTCCACTTAATCTACCCTATGCAAGCATTTTCCTAAAAGATATAACATTTCAACAGCATTTGGTGAGTTTATCACAGATCTGCTAAGAAAATCAAAATAGCTCTGCTTTAATTCCAGTCTTACTACTGCTTTAGTGACTGATCACGGATTAGCCATTTAACCTTTTTTCTTATAAATTTTTTGACCTCTTAAGTGGAATGAAAAGATCATTTCTATGTATTACGCAAAGAGGTTGAATAGATACTTGATTCTGGAAATGATCTTAAGATAGTAATTTAAAAATACTATCTTATTCAAATATACAGTACATGTAAATTTATTTGACTATATCAGTAACAGAATAGTACTAATTTCCAAATTATCAGTAGCCAGTAATGACACATGACTCAAAACTGTTTTGAAAATCAAAACCCTTGTGCTGGTTGTTGGCATCATTTTAATTCATTTTGTACTTTGGTAGCTCATTCCATGGATAAAATTGCTTTTGAAGACATAACTTTTCTTAGATTTGGTTTACTGAGAACTTAGCAATGACCTTGATATTCTCAATTTACCACTACACCACTGACTCAATGATCTATCCAGTACCTGCAGATCTCCATACTCCCTAAGCTCTATTCACCCTGTGCAACAATCGTTTCACTGTCTGAGTGATGACTCTCCCCCATTTTGTGACAGTTTCATCTCTGTTTTAGCTACTCATGAGGAGAGAATGCGTTTGAAAACGTCTCAAGTAGCAGCAGAAGTAAAGATCAAGCTTCTCTTTGTCCTTGTAGAAAAGAAGCTCATTCAAACACACTCAGAATTAAATGCACTAGATTTCCATTTGGTTCCATGGCACGCATGGACAAGCTATTTTACACGTATTAATTCCCTAACTTTAACCCTAAGAGGTAGCTAACATTATCATAACCACATCACAGAGGACAACACAGAGTGGTCAAAGTCTTGTGCAAGACAATTCATCTCATGTCAGAGGTGTATGTGGACCTTAAGTCTAACCCTAGACCTCATTTTCTTTCTTCTTACATAAATACAGCTCATCATGAAAATGAGAAATAATCACTTTTATGTTTCTTCTAGTAAATATTAACTCTGGGCAAGGTTTATAATAATCCTCAAGACCTTTCTATAATTAGAAAATACCAAGTACCAATCTTAAACTTGTCTTATCATTCTGCAAAAACTGGACATAAAATTACCTCCCTACCCAGCCCTTCAAACAGGAAGTTTACAAAATGAGGGTGCAGATAATATAAAGAAACCTTTCGGTCATTTAACAGATACTGACTGGCTATTAAATGTCAAGTACTATTTTAAGCACAGGGGATAGATCAGTAAACAAAAGAGAAAGATCTCTGCCTTCATGAGGTTTACATTCTAACAGTGAAAAACAATACATAATCAAGGTAATAAGTAAATTACATAACGTGTTAAAAGACGGTAGGTACTCTGAAAATAAGAACAGGGCAAAGTAAGGAGGTTTGGGAGTTGAAGGGGAGGAAGCAAAGAATGAGCATGATTCAGTGTGCTCTGGTCAAGACAGTAAAAGTGTGGAGGGAGGAGGGACAGTGTAAGAGGAGGCCAGAAAAGAGGCGGAGAGTCAGACAGCATAAGGACACTATAGCCTTTGGCTTTTACTTTTAATGAAGTAAGAAGTCTCTTCAGGGCTCTGACCAGAAAAGAGAGATAATCTTATTTACATTTCTAATAATCACCCTTTTTGCTGAATCAATGGAGGGGAAGCAAAGACAACACAAGCAGAAAAGATAAACATGGTAAGAGGCTATTGTCCAGGAGACAGGTGATGGTGGCTTAAATCAGAGGGTAATGGTAGAAGGGGTAAAAAGTACTTGGATTTTGATGTGATGTCAATAGAATTTCCTGGTGGATTGGATATGGACTGCGAGAAGAACACAAGAGGGAGGATGTCTCCAGGGTTTGGTCTGATCAGTGGGAATGATGGACTGCCAATAACCGAGATGGGTAAGGGTGCATGCAGACCAACTCTGGAGAGTAGATCAGGAGTTTCAGGAGTGAAATTTAACATCCAACAAGAGGAGATATTAAACTGGGCTATGTATACAAATTAAGGAGTTCTGAAGACAGATCTGGGCTAAAGATAGAAATCTGTGAGTTATCATATAGATGGTGTTTAAGTCTAGGAGTGAGAACAGAGAGAAAAGAAATGAACTTCTTTGTCATTATATTTATAGTCAGCATCTTACATTCTTCCAGTAGAGGTTCAAAGCAAGACAGTGTTTTATTTTGGTTTGTTTTATGGAATGAGACAAGAGTTTCTTTCTAGGCTCTCTATATAATTATTTCTAATTTTCTTTTGGAATAAAAATCTTCACAGTTCAATGACATATACTGTAATAATTGAAAACTCAAGCTCTCATATAAACTTTAAGTCAACATCAATGATTTAATCTATTAGTACTACTCTGATAGTGCAAGTAGTGAATACAAAAAGCTTATTTCCAAAAGTTGGATTTCATAGATGCTCTTAATGCCCAGTGGAAGTATTTCTAAGTGTTGAGACTCTCTGCCTATAAAGAAAAATTTCATAATGAGAAATTGAAACATAATAAAATTGAACTTTAAAGAATATCCTTTTATTTTCCAGTAAAGAAGAAAAAATAATGGTGATTTAAGCATCTTCATATAAAAAGCACAGAGCCTTTAAACATGCAAATTGAAAATGAAATGTAGAGTAAATGGTAAACCTCACATTTTTCCCTGACAAGCATTTTCTCCCGTATTCATTTTTGATGTCAGAGAATTCACAGAACTAAAATCTTTATTCTAAAGCTCTAGAGCTTGCCTGAAAAAGTAATTATGTTGTATTTGTCAGTAACTGGGCTAATAGCCTTAGGAATTTAAGTCCATATATAGAGAACAGTTACATAGATTCTTCCATTGCCCTGTTCCCCACCCCCACCTTCGCAGGGTCATGCATCACTTCAAACCAATTCTGGGCCCTTTTTCCTTAAAGGTTCAGAGACAGGACTGGGGGAAATTACAAAACTCTGTAAAAGTAAAGCTGTGATAACATAGGCATGGAAATATATAGAAGTAGGCATATAAGCTGATTCGAGATTTGTGGAGAGAAACTAGCAGAGAGGTCCTAGAGCTATCTGCCTCTGGTCCCCGCTGTGCTCTGTTTTCCCTCAGGTAGCTCCTGTCCAACTGTCCTGAGATGATTTCTCTGGTGTCTCTGGATTAGATAAGGAGTAAAGCAGAAGTCGATGGAATACAGTTTGTCGTCCTATCAAGCCATGATTTTTCTAACTCCAGGCTATATATTTTTTCTAATCATTGTGCAGGTTTCTTTTTTTAAGTAAACTGTGTACACCAGTTAAGGTCCCTGCAGGAAACAGATGGCACATTCAAACTGGACAATTTGAGGAGAGTTTAATAAAACAACTATTTAGAAACCACATGGGCTATATTTTTTTTTGTACTAATTAATACACCAGCCTCATTTTCTCCCCACCCTTTACCTCTGAAACCATGGAGAAGGGAGGCATGGATGCACAGCAAATGGGTTAACTGCCCAGACAAGTCTGGTTACATAATCTGTGGATCTAAAACAAAATGAAAATGCAGGGCCCCTTTGTTGAAAACACTGCTAAGAATTTCAAAACAGTGACAACAGAGCATTAAATCAAGGGCCCTTCAGAATGTGGGACCCTGTGCAACTGCCTAAGTCATGTGCTCATGAAGCCAGTCTGTTCCCAGGACACCCAGAGGAATGCATAAAGACACAGAGGAACCTAAAGGGCAAATGAAGTTATGCAACACACACTGTGTTACTTGGTCAGGTTATTTAAATATTCTAAACCAGTTTACTTGTTTATACAGTGATTATAGCACTATACATTGTTATTCTGAGAATTAAATGAGATGGTGCATTCAACATGCTGAGGCCAGTGGCCGGGAAAGAAAAAGTGGTCAGTAAAAATCAGCTACTACTACTGACATTAACACTAACTTAAGATCAATATGTAGAGAAACATATTCATATGTGTTGTACTTGTTAAGTTATGCACTTTCCTTCATTTTAGAAAAATAATGTGTTTAAGTAGTTTGGGGGGAAAATTTTTGTATTTACAAAATTTTGAAGATGCCATCAATGCATGACTAGTGACTATACACGCCATAAAAATGAAAAAGTTTTCTAGTCATTATAACTATCTTCTTATCACTGAGGATATCAATATTTCATATAGGGATCATAAACTTCCTTATGGGAATCAGCGACTGAAATTTGGATAAATTTGCCTTCTTCCTACTCTTACCAAATTCTCTTTTTGTGAAGTCCATAAAAACTTCTTTTTTCTAAACTATACCTTTTCTTATCCCTGCAGCCCAATTGATCTCCTTTTTCTCAAGGTCTTAGCTTTGCATCATGCATTTTCTATAGGTATTAAGTCTAGCCAGGCCTCTCCTAGATATGTGCATTAATTTTAAAGCCAGACAAGTCTCAGTGAGAATTCTGGTTTTACTAATTACCAGTTGTTTACAGACTAAACTTCATGTTCTTCATCTATAATATTTGAGAATCAAATACTTTATATTAAACACGAAATCTAACACATAGGAGATACTCAATAAACTAGTTCTTTTCTTATTTTTTGCTTTATTTTAAGTCTTTCTAACTTTATTTTAAACTCTTAGAAGGAGCACTAATTTGCTCTGTGTAAGTGTCCTTATTCCATTCAACTGTGCTTTTCAAGACATGATATTTTTACAATGATAATATATAAACAAATGTGAACAGAATCATTTTTCATCTTTACTAAACACAATGAAAAGAAATGAGACATAATAAAATAATGTTAAACTCCTAATAAAGAGCTAAGGACAGAGATTTATTTCTGCCACTCACTGCGTGGCATATGGAAATCTAGTTCTTATAACATTATTGTAAATAATATTATATTGACATACAACTCGGTTTGTGAATTGACTTTTATCTACAATCTAGGACATCATCCTACTTAGCCATCTTCCTCAATAAAAATATATGATGGTCAGTGAGAAAGCACGTTTTTTATTTTCTACTATAGGTGCACAAAAAAGAACGTGTTGACTCAGCAAAACTTGGTTGACCACATTAACTCTGGCTTAACTCAAATTACTACAAAAAATCACAATTATTCAGAATCATTAAGAATCAAGTCTGCATAGGAAAGCATTTTAAAGAACAGAGTCTGGTTCCTTTAAGCAGGAGTTAAAATATTTTTGTATCTTCTAAAACTGCATTTATCACTGTATATTATCTAACCTTTTTCAGATGATTTAGGGTATGATGGCAAGCATTAATGACCATACCATGCTATAAGCACTAGTGCTCTTGGGAATGTAAGATCATTGGCTCCTTTTGTCTCATATGAAAGGGCCCAATCAGTGTTCTCTTTTTCCCTCTATCGCTGTTTCTCTGTGTGTGTGTGTGTATTGTTGGAGAACAGGCATCTACCTTTAGTGTCATTTATAATTAATTTTGGCTATTTTTGAATTGTTTCCCTTCTGGTTCTTGGCCCATATGCTGAATATTTGAGGTTTTGACATGCCATTACTACTTAGCAAAATTAAATTAATGTTAATAACTTTAAGTATATATCCAAAAGACTGTTTTATTTAAAAAACGTGAATAAAGTTAAAGAATATCTCAAGTTAAAATAACACACTTAAATCCTGCTAAATCACCAATTTAATCTTAACATATTGCTTTTTTATTTAACTTAGGCATCTGAGTAATAAAAGGCATGGTTTTCAAAAGACGAAGCAGCAAAAAATTGATGATTACAAAGCATAAAAATAAATATACTCATGTACTGAATGTGTAGATTACTTTCACTATATTCCACACAGTAACTAAGATTAGAATTCTTAACTGAAAGAGGAACATTTGCTATCTCATTGTTGGAAGCTCCCTGGAAGACAGAACAATATGCTCCCATGTACTATCTGATTTCTAAAATGGTAGATTACAAGAATTTTACATTATAAAGGTTCTTTTTACTTTTCCTTTTTCCTGGCAGTCTTACAGTAGTCCTAATTTATTATACCTGATTCTTTTCGCTGTTGTGATTCAAGGTCACTCCATAAAAAATTTGCATTGCTGGCATACTAAAAGTTGAAGGTAGTTGCTGTCACCTTGAATAATTCTGCACATTTCTCTCTCCCATCAAAAAAAAAAAAAAAGTAAAGTGGCAGTGACTTTATTTTGCACTACGCTACTGAAGATTAATAGTATACTCTGAAATTCTTGAGAAGACCCATCTTCTAAAATGATTTTGCCTTGTTGTGACAAAGAAAAACTAAAATCTTCATACTGCATGGTAGGTGCAGATGGATAAACATAAGAAAGGAGTGCTCGACCTCAGGAGCAGAGCATGGGCATTTCCAAGGGGCGGTTGAAAAGACAGATGGTTAGTTCGGCTTCGTGTCTAAGAAACATGTGCTGCCTTGAGGTAATAAGCAGGGATCTTCCCATGAGAGGCCACTTTTGGTTTTAAGCACTTCCAATTCTTCTAAAACCTCTCAACAATTTACACAGCTATTTTTACTTTATCTTCCCTACCTCAATTCTGATGGCATTTTACCGAAGGGATAATGAACTTGTTTCATTTTCAACCCAAAATCTTTTTTTTTTTTTACTTTAAATTTATTTTATTTTTTCAGTGTTCCAAGATTCATTGCCCATGCCCCACACCCAGTGCTCCATGCAATAGGTGCCCTCAGCACCCAACACCAGGTTCTCCCATCCCCCTACTCCCTCCCTCCAAGTCCCTCAGTTTGTTTCTGTGTCCAAAGTCTCTCGTGTTTCGTTTCTCTCCCTGGATTACCCTACTTCCCCTTTACTTTCCTTCTCTTACTGTCTTCTATATTACCCTTTAGGCACCACAAGTAAGTGAAACCATGTGATACTTGACTTTTTCTACTTGGCTTGTTTCACTCAGCATGATCTCTTCCAATCCAGTCCAAAATCTTTTTGAATATCAGTCCAACTTCTGAGTTCAGCTTGCATATCCCACCATTCAGTGCCCCACCCTATTGCCATGCTTCACTGGGAGCACACATTTCACAATAGTAAAATGAAGAACATTCTAGACTGTTTTCATCCATTTCCAGAGCTGCTAAACCAACACAAGTCCTAGTAACATTGTTTCTTCCTGAATGTTTTCCAGTTGTTCTCCCTACCTTCAACAGAAATTAGCTCCTACCATCAGATGAAAAGCACCAAAAAAATATATAATTCCTTTAAGCATTAGTGTTACTTTATAATTTATCTATTCAAAAATATGTACCCAATTCAGAAAGTTTCAATAAACAATGGTATGTTCCAGGCACCATAGCAAGCATATAAAGAAACTGTAATACAAATTTTAAATGCATTAAATAAGAGCTGTTTCTTCCAAATATAAACATAACATCAGTGGGGACCTAACTCAACTTGGAGAAAGAAAGAGGTATAAGGAAAGGGTTCCTAGACTTGGTAACATGTGAATTTAAAAAAAAAAAAAAAGATTTTATTTATTTATTTGACAGCAAGAGAGGAACAAGCAGGGAGAGTGGGAGAGGGAGAAACAGGCCTCCCGCTGAGAGGGAGCTCAATGGGGGGCTTGTTCCCAGGACCCTGGGATCATGACCTGAGCCAAAGGCAGACACCTAAGGACTAAGTCACCCAGGTGCCCTGGTAACACGTGAATGTTAAGAGTAGTAACAGTTTGGGCCAAAACTGTCAATATTTGATCCTGTCTGCTTTTCCAGTCTAGTCTCCTATACAATCTCTCAGTGAACTATATGTTCAGACAGTATCAGGCGATTAGAGCAGTTCTTTGTAAACATCTTGCTGTTTCACATTTCCAGTTCCTCATTTAGGACCTTTATCTCTACTTTTTAACTTTCCTCCCAGTCCTCCCTTCTTTATTCTCCCTCAAGCTTACTTTTCCTTCAAAATTTCACTGTGATATAGCTGCCAAGATGATATTGGCTGATATCTCAAGTTGGGATAAAAGCAGTAGTCATATATTCTCCAATAATCACCATTATAGCACATATGACAATATATTGGACCCATCTGCAATATAAATTAATAGAGGATACGATCCGTGCGATAGTCTATTTCAAGCAGTACTTATATTCAATATATGTATTTTTTAATGCATAACAGTTAGACCCAGTAAAACACCAAAAAGGAAAAAAAAATACTTAGGAATGAATTCACCCATGTAGACCAAACACTTGAATAGTAAAAACTATAAAACATGGCTGAAAAAAATTAAGGACACAAATAAATAGAAAGACATCTCATGTTCATGGATTAGAAGACTTACTATTATTAATTCAATATTACCCAAAGCAACCTACTGACCAAATGCAATTTCTATCAAAATCCTAATGATGTTTTTTGCATAAATAGAAAACTCTATCATAAAATTAATATGGAATCTCAAGGTACCCTGAATAGCCAAAAAATCTTGAAAAAGAGGGGCAAACATGGACATCTCACACTTCTTGATTACAAAACTTATTTTAAAAGCACATTAATCAAAACAGCATCGTATGTTGGCATAAATAATGACATATATATCAATGGAAAATAGTGATCCCAGAAATAAACCCTCGCGTGTATGGTCAAAGGATTTTTGACAAGGGTTCCAAGACTATTCGATGCAGGAGAGAACAAATGGTGTTGGGAAATTGGGTATCCACATGCAAAAGTATCAAACTGGAGACTTATCTTGCTCAAAGACAAAAACTAACTCAAAATGAATGAAAGACCTAAGCATAAGAGTTAAAACTAGGGGCACCTGGGTGGCTCAGTTGGTTAAACGCCTGCTTTCGGCTCAGGTCATGATCCTGGAGCCCCGGGATCCAGCCCCACATCGGGATTCCTGCTCGGCGGGAAGCCTGCTTCTCCCTCTCTCAGTCCCTCTGCTTGTGTTCCCTCTCTAGCTCTGTTTCTCTCTGCCAAATAAACAAATAAATAAGTTCTTGAAAAAAAAAAAAGAGTTAAAACTAAAACACTCTTAACAGGAGACATAAGGGAAAATCATGACATTGAGTTTGTCAATGATCTCTTTGATATGAAATCAAAAGTATAGGCAACCAAAGAAAAAAACAGACAAATTGGCCTACATCAAAATTTAAAACTTCTGTGCATCAAAGGACAAAACAACAGAGTGAAAATGCAACCCATGGAATGGGAGAAAATATATGAAAATCGTATATCTGATTAGGGCTTAACATCCATGATATATAAAGAAATTCTATAACTCAAAAACCAAAAAAGCAAGCAGCTCAACTTAAAAATGAGAAAAGGGCTGGCATAGACTTCTCCAAAGATATATAGAAAGCAAAAAACATATGAAAAGGTGCTCAACATCACTCATCATTAAGGAAATGCAAATAAAAATATCAATAAGATATTACATTATAAGGATGGCTACTATCAAAAAAATAAAAAAACAAAACCCAGAAAAATAACAATTATTGACAAGGATGTGGAGAGAAACTGGAATCCTTGTGTTATGTTGGTAGGAATGTAAAATGGTCCAGCTATTTAAAAAAACTGCATGATAGTTCTTTTAAAAATTAAAAATAGAATTTTATATGATCCTGCAATTTCAAATTTAAGTATATACAGAGAAAAACTGAAAGCAAGATCTAAAACAGGTGTTTACACACCATTTTCATAGCAGGATTATTCACAATAATCAAAATGTGGAAGCAACACAGGAGTCAATCAATGGATGAGTGGATAAACTAAATGTGGTGTAAATATAATGCAGTATTATTCAGCTTTAAAGAAGAAAAAAATTCTGAACATGCTACAACGTGGATAAATCTTGAGGACATTATGCTAACTGAAATAAGCCAGTCCCAAAAAGATAAATACTGTATGATTCTACTTAAATGAGGGATCTAGAGTAATCAAATTTACAGACATAGAAAATATAATGGTGTAATGATTAATCTTATATGTAAATTTATCTGGTCACAAGGTGCCCAGATATAAGAACATTCTTCAGGGTTTGTCTGTGAGAGTGATTCTGAATGAAATTAACTTCTGAACTAATAGACTAAGTAAAGCAGATTCCCCTCTCCAATGTGGATAAGCTTTATCCAATCCATTGAAAGCCTTAATAGAATAAAAAGGCTGAGTAAAGCTTTCATTTTCTCTGTGCTGGATAGTCTTCAAGCTGGAACACTGGTTTTTTTCCTGCCTTTGGACTCACACTCAGCCTGGAATTTGCAACATTGGCTCTCCTTGTTCTCAGTCCTTTGGATTTACATTGGAATTATACCATTTTCTCTCCTTGGTCTCCGGCTTGCTGACTACAGATCTTGCGACTTCTCAGCCTCTATAATCTTGTGAATCAGCTCCTTATAATAAATCTCTTTTTCTTTCTTTTTTTTTTTTATTGTTACTTAATTTTTTTTTCCAGTGTTCCAAGATTCATTCCCCATTCCCCACACCCAGTGCTCCACGCTTTAGGTGTCCCCAGTACCCACCACCAGGCTCTCCCATCCCTCCACCCCCCTCCCTCCAAGTCCCTCAGTTTGTTTCTGTGTCCAAAGTCTCTGTTGTTTCATTTCCCTCCCTAGATTACCCTGGTTCCCATTTACTTTCCTTCTCCCACTGTCCTACAGTTTACCCCTCATGCACCGCAAGTAAGTGAAACCATGCGATACTTGACTTTCTCTTCTTGGCTTATTTCACTCAGCATAATCTCTTCCAGTCCAGTCCATGTTGCTACAAAAGTTGGATATTCATCCTTTCTGATGGAGGCATAGTATTCCATTGTATATATGTACCACATCTTCTTTATCCATTCATCTGTTGATG